>CAUDNR010004101.1:31026-70017 GCA_958430865.1 Entrophospora sp. SA101
AAAATTCCGTGTTGATCAAAAATTTTTTATTAGTGAGTGACACTTGACCCCCTGTAGATCCGCAATGTCCTGCGACTGTTAATCCATTTTCTTTCCATTGTTGCAATAAACCATAGTTTCCGATACCATCTCCATGATAACCAGTTTTATCATTCTTAAGGCTACGTATCTTGTCCATTGCCATAGCAGGAGCAGAAGCAGCATTTGCATCGTAATTAAAACCCCATATGTTATTACTGCTACCCAACAAGTTAGAGTATTTTTGCTTACTAATAAACTATTATTAGGAAGTTTTTCTCCAAATTCAACTCCTCCCCACCAGGATCCATGTCAGTAATATTAAGGACTCCCTTTTCAATATACCATTGTGCTGGAATGGTTTGCACATCTGTTACATTAAATGCTCCTGTTGTGCTAGATTGCAATTTGATAGTCTTTACACTTGCTTCAACTGCGCTAGCACAGCTGTAAAAAGTTTGTTCAGTACCTTGTGTAGTTTGTATGAGAAATCCAAGTAATGTCCAGCAGTTAACACCAACTATATTTTCTGAAATATTGTCAATTCCAGTATATCCTTCACACCAAATTTCAGCATCCAAGCTAAGTGTATCATTAAATTCAACACCTATATTGAAATATCCACGAAAATTGCTTTTTGAATCAACAGTTTTTGGTCAAAAAAATTATTAAACAGAACTGGTGACTTAAAAAAGGTCCCATTTGCTGTCATATTTAATCCTTCCATAAGAAGAACTTGTATCATCCGACCATACATGATGCTTCTTGTTGGAAGATCAGTTGATTGGCCTTGATCACCAATTGGATTTATACCCAATGAATTTATATCAGTGTTGTTGATAACTACATAGCCTATCCAATCACTCTGAAAGTCAGTACCATTTTTCCATGAAATCATCATAAGATTTGTTGAATGAAAACTGATGTGTGGTTGCAGCCACATGCCTTGAATTGACCAGCTAAGACTCCCGTTGGCTTTTAAATTGAGTTGGATTACATTATTTACTAAAAATCCACCATTATCATGATCTACAACCATTGTGTCAATAATTCCATAACCCTCTTTCCGTACACTTGTTGTTGCACTCAGCATCATAAAATCATGGGAAGGATACGAAATATTATCATTGCTACCAGTTTTCAACAGACAATGTCTCATTGCATTGTTACTGTATGTTTTATTAAAGTCAATTGCATATTCTTCATCAACATGCAACCCATCATTTGTTCCTGGACATGGGTGGTAGCCAACTACACCACACACCCTAATGCTTGTTAGCTCCTTCAAAGAAATGTGTTATTAACTACACTACTCAATAATGGATCAGCCTTGATGACATCAGCCTCAACAGACATTATGTCATTTGTCACTACACACGTAGAAATACCAAGGGGTGCAATGGCCGATACTCCAAATAATGCTATTAAAGATATTCCTTTTTATACCTCTTGAGGTATTACAAGTAACATGACCTTTACAATATTTCATCCAATAAAATATGCTTATTAATCCTATTTTGTGTATTACTAGCTTACTAATTGTTAATTACTAATGCTCTGACTCATAATTACTAATCCTATGAGTCATTATTACAAATAATTTGATTAATAATTCGAAGTAAATAATTATGTCATAAAATAAGTTAAAAATAGAAATGATGTAATGATCTACATGTGTAACATGACGTGCAACCGTTGCAATAAATATAGAAAGATGATTGTTAATCGTGATGTAATATTTAGCGCATCACATGACTTCCGTAGTAAGTTCGTTCTAATTGGTCGATATTAACGGCCAATTTGTTGGTCCACGGTTTACAATCTCACACTATTTATTTTCTGATTTTTAAATATTATTGATTATTATTGTTATAATTAAATATTTTATTTATTATTTAGTTCAAAAATTATATGAACTTTCATGATAAATAAAATTTATGGATTAACACAAGATCCAGCTACAAAAGAATATATTTTTGTAATGGAATACATGGAAAATAGAAGTCTTCAAGATTATGAAAATCAATATTCAAAGGGAAGAAATGAAAAATATGGAGAATGTCAAACATGCAATAGATATAATACCTATAAGGCATGGTGTCAGTCATGTGATCCAAAGCTATTAACTGAAGGATGGACTAGTGGCAATGAAACATTAGATGAGTTGATTAAAAGTTTACAACTTAAAGCAACTACATATAACTATAGTGATTATCTTCAATGGATTCCTTATAATGATTTAACAAATATCAAAAAGATAGGTGAAGGTGGGTTTGCAACTATATCCAAAGCCACTTGGTTAAATGGTAAGAGAATTATAAATTATAAAAATAATGAAAGATATAATGAAGATATGCCTGTGGCATTAAAAAAACTACATGGTTCACAGAATATTTCAGATGAATTTCTTAATGAGGTAAATTATTTTATTTTCTATTTATTTTCTGATTTTTAAGTACTATTGATTATTATTGTTGTAATTAAATATTTTATTTATTATTTAGTTCAAAAATTATATGAACTTTCATGATAAAGGATCTATAATTCATATTTATGGATTAACACAGGATCCAATTACCAAAGAATATATATTTGTAATGAAATATATGGAAGATGGAATCTTCAAAATTATTTAACTAAAGATTTTAAAAATTTAAAATGGGAAAACAAAATTGAAATTCTTAAACAAATTATTAAAGGTTTAAAAAGTATTCATGAAAACAAAATTATTCATCATGATCTTCATAGTGGTAATATTCTTCAAAATAATTGGGTTACACATATTGCAGATTTAGGATTATCATGTCTAGTTAGTCAAACATCATCATCAAACAAAAATAATATATGTGGAGTACTAACATATATTGCACCAGAAGTTTTAAAAGAGAAACCATATATAATGGCATCAGATATATACAGTTTTGGAGTTCTGATGTCTTTAGTATCAACTGGCCAACAACCATTTAATAATTTGGCACATGATGAATATCTTGCAATGGAAATATGTAAAGGTTCAAGACCCAAATTCTCAAACAATACACCAAAATTTTATATTGAACTAGCATTCAAATGCATGGATGCTAATCCAGATAAACGTCCAACTGCTGGAGAAATTAAAAAGATTATCAAAATTTGGGATGATTCACTTAATGACTATGTAATGAATAATGATCTTGAAAAATATTCAAAAGAAATGCAAGATGAATTAAAATCAATAAGAAAAGGGTTTGAGAAAATGGATGAAATAAAGTTTAATCCTTCAACAATTACTGCAGTAATTCATCCAAATGCAATTTATACTAGCAGATTATTAAATTTTACAAACCTTCCCCAACCTGTGAATTCCAATAAAGTAACAATTATTGGTAATAATAATGGTAATTATTAATATTCAATTATTGATTATTTTCATTTTTATTAAAATTAACACAATATTTATTAATATCCACTCTTGTGATAAATATTTTATAGATTCTAAACAAATTGATTTAGCTATACCAAATGACCTACCTGAATAAGTTAAATCCTATTGCTTGTTATGTATTAAATTATTTATTATTTATTTTTATTTATCTGGCTACTGTAGTTTAAATATTTTTTTTTTTCATTTTGAAATTTGGGTGTCAAATATGTACATAAATAAAAAATAATGATTTTTGGCAAAAAAATAAATGTAATTTTTAATAATCATTGTTGTCATACATACATAACTGGAGTATTGTTTGTTTCTTATCTTTTCAAATCAATGGTTTCTTTTTTTATAGTATTAACAAATTGAAGTGATGTACTTATCAATATATCATATAATATATACAAAATTTAATACATGTATCTGAATAATTTAAATATAATAAAATTATACCTAAATTATCAAATAAAAAGCCCACATCTAATCTTGCTTGTTGAACCACTATTGCAGTCAACTTCTAGAAGAGGTTCCCCATCCTCCAGATTTGGTTGTCCCAAATGATTCTTTCCCCAAAAATACATAACAGACACAAATTACAGTATACTGATTGTGGGTTTTGTTGAATCAAACAATGCCAAACTTCTGGTCTTATTTGGAATCCTGACCTGGAATCTTAGATGCTTCCCCCAAATAGAAAGATATACTATGATACATTAAAAAATACCACCTTCAATAGATAGCTAGGTCCTGCTTGTGTTGGTACTAGCCACATTGATGTTTGAGAAAAGAAGAAATTTTCAAAATTAGAACCAGATACTGGCCACCAAACATGCAAACTATAAGAAATATTTATCAAAAACCACAACCTTGCCTTCGAATTTGTCTCCCTTTTTAAAAAGAAATAAGTGTGTAAGGCCCCTCTCAGATCTTCTACACCTTGATGATGACCAAAGACAAATGGGCTCACTTGCATGTAATGGCAACACACCCATTGCACATCTACATGCACTACCACAATATACCAGGATAAGTTGTGGAAGGACCCTGGGATGGTGAATATTATCTAACCAGAAATCAAATGTATCTTCATCTAGAAGTTTTCCCATTGCTTCATTATAATTGTTCTCTGCAATTATGTGTAATTCATCACAAATTTCCTTAAGCTTTTTATGAACCTTAATGTATCATCTAACCTATCAAGATTTAGATATCTTATAAATCTATTCAATTTATTGATCCTTTTTAATCTTTAACCATTCTATTATCTTTATATAATTGATGTTTTCCCTCTTTATACCATGTTTTGTTTACTAACATTATGTTTGTAATTTTTACTGGATCCTTGATTTGCTTTATAATTTTACCAATCAGTTCTGATGGTAATACAAACTCTGGTGTTTTCACCCCTACATACTTGATTTTTTCCCTGACCTCTACTATATAGATCACCAGCTTCAAATGGGTCCCTACTATCATTGAGGGATTTTAATGCATTGCCAATATAGCTGAAAATTTGAGTAATATATTCAAACATTTTTGGTTTATTTTTATATAGATTGCAGAAATGTTTAATTTGAAAATGTTATTAATTTATTAGTTTTATTGTTTTGGTATCAACCATACATGATGGTGAAAGTCATTTGATAAAATTCGAAACTTTCAAAAAAATCACATTTTCGAAATCGAAATACCCTTGGCGAAATTAAAATCAAAATCTAAAATTCAAAATCAAAATCAAAAATCAAAATCAAAATCAAAATTCAAAATTGAAATCTAAATTCAAAATCAAAATCGAAATTCAAAAAATTGAAATAAAAACACTTTAAAGACATTAATGCAAATATTACAATTTTCGAATTTTGATTACAAATTTCGATTTTGATTTTGATTTTTGATTTTGATTTCGAATTTTGATTTTTTCGAAACCTGTTAGGGTATATTCAAAATGTTTGAACCTTAATCGTCGAAATTATTGTCGAAACAAAACTATTTCGCCATCATGTATGATTAATGCAAAAATGAAAAAAAGTTATTTATTAATTTTGAATTTCGATTTTGATTTCGAATTCGTTTTTTTCGAAACCTGTTAGGGTATATTCGAAATGTTTGAACCCTAATCGTCGAAATTATTGTCGAAACAAAACTATTTCACCATCATGTATGGCATCAACTGCTCCACTTTGCTATGCAGATTGTTTTCACTTTGTTCTCTACCTATTTGTGTACTGAATGTTGTTTTCTTGATATGTCTATCTGCCTTGTGTACTTCTTTTATTTTCTACTTTGTTCTCTATACCTTGTTTTCCATAGCTTCATTTCATTCCACTTACTTCTTGCTATGCTTGAATAATGAAAACTACTTTGTTCTCTGTGCCTTGTTTTCATTAAGCTCCACTTCATTCTGCTTACTTCTTGCTATGCTTTAAATGATGAAAACTACTTTGATCTCTATACCTTGTTTATAAATACTATGACAAATTTTTGTTTCTTTGATGCAGCCTGGAACATGTTTCACACCATATTTTCTATGTGACCTAGAAAAAAATTAGTATACTATGATATAAAACTTAATTATGTTGAAATTGGTGTGAAATTAGCCTCTGGAACACTTTGTGAATATAAATGATATAAAAAATCTAGTAATAAATATGATCCCTGTCCAGAACCAGTAAAAGTACACAACAAGACAATGATCTGCTCACCTTCATCAGAAATACCTTCACAATAATAACTCAACACATATAACACCCTTGATCTTTTTCTTTTTGGTATTGGTATGTTGACATTAATGTGGCTCACATCAACCAATCCTTTTTTTCTAGAACTTGCTTTCAATAGCAGAATCACTATGTTAAAAAAAAATCATTTGGATTGATTTATAAGAATCTAATTTTTATTTTTATTAAATAATTTTTTACCATATTGAAGCATCATTGTTTTCTCAAGTTGTATTTGTAATTGAATTTTCATCATTGTGGAAAAAATCTATTTCCCGAGTATCTTGTTTGATTTTTTTCAAAAATAATTAAAATGCTAATTCTTATTCAAATTATTCATAATTTGTTTTATTTCAAATTTCGAATTATTTCAAATTATTCATTTTATTTGAATAGAAACCCTAGTTCTGGCAAGTGCAAGGGTTTCTTTCTAGCTGCACATGTACTATTATTGCAGATAAGTTCTGGCCAAGTGTATCATTTTTCTTTCCAGCTTCATATGCTCTAAAAAAAAAAAATAGAAAGATACTACTTGAGGCATCACTCACTACAAGCAATATAGTAAAATTAAAAGGGTTCCTAACTAATAGTTAAAGGTTGGCCAAACCATTAATCATCAGAAAGGATTATGAATCAACCAACTTTATTAATTAATTACAGTTTTTATTATCAAATGTATGTTATTAAAAAATTGAAGTAAATTTTAAGTGTATGACTTTTTTACATGATTTTGTCCAATAGAATATAATAAATAGAATGATTAATAATGAATGACTATTATTAATTACTAATATTAAATGCCAAAATGCGTCATTGATGTTGTCATGATATAAAATGCAACAATTGGAATCCAAGTTGGTCCTCAATTTACTATTACTATCTTGCATGGCATGTATATTATCATTTTGCATATTCTTCCAAGCAAGCTGTGTTAAATTCGGTTTTCTCTTTTGAAATTTTCTCCAACATTAAGAAGTTTTTTCATACATAGGATTTACAGTCAAACCTCATCACAATGGACCTCGCCACAGAGGATTTCTTGTTACAATGGCATAACGGATTTTATTAATAAATTTGTTCTTATTATTATTATAATAATAACGGATTTTTGAAATTTTTGCTCTTCGAATTTCATTTCAAATATTCGAACAAATACTTCTATGGTATTAGTTGTGGGCATGAAACTCATTAAATCATGCATTAATCATCTGAGTAACTTTTATTATATAATTAGACATTTTATTAAGCAACAAGTAACTATACACTCCCTATATAAAAAGTCAGGCACATTTTTAAACAAAAAACAATACTTCACCAAATTATATATGCAAATATTCACATCTTTAACATTTTTGTTAAACTAATGATTAAAAAAAATGATCAATGAAAAACATACACAATAGTAATCATACCAAAAAATTTAAAATTCGATAATCTTTCGTTGGCCATCCATTATTTTCAATTACTCCTTCAGCTCTCCTTGGCATACTCTCAATCAATTTAATTAGGACATTGATTAATTTGGCCACATTGATTTTTGTGACAAGGTCTTTTCCATCAATGTAATTTTGAATAGTACAAGCCACTGTTTTTCTAGGGACACCAACAATTTTAGTCATTTTGTGGTTTGGTACATTCTTTTTATATAGACCAATGATTTCACTACGTTGACTTTTATTTAAGGATGACATTTTGAGTTCAAAATTTTTCAAAGGAATTGTCCAAACATTTATTAAAAATGATGTTTGTTTACAAAAAATTCAAACAAAATAGGTATTTATTGAAGACGCTTGTTATCACGTGTCAAAGAACTCAAGTTGCTTTAAATTTTTTTTTGTCAGAAATATATTTTTGGAAAAAAATTTTGGTCAGAGTTTTTATTTTTTTTAATTGTTATTTTACAAACAGCTATTTCAAAGACTATTACCAAAACATACACTTGCCATCTCCAACCTAGTGCCAAAAATATATTTCATACATTGCTAATCTCAAAATTTTATTTTAGATAACAAATGGTACCAACTGTCTTGCATTGATCAATAAATGTGCAAATGATGTAATTATTAATATAATAGGCCATTTTTGTGGTCAATTAGTCTAATTTATTATATGTAAAACATATAAATAGTCTACTTGACACCAAAATGAAAGTTCGCCGCCTTGTATAATCGGAGTGATACATGTGCGTTTCTATTATATACTAATGTCAATTTATTTTAGAAGATAAGGTAAGTTACATGTCTTCTTTTTAATTGAAACACTAACTCTCCACCAGAAAAACTTTTTAATGGAGCTATAAACCATTCTTTAAGTCAAATTAAAACGTTTTTTCGGAAATAATTGACAAAATCCTAGAAAACCTGGAAACATGAAATTTATGTGCATAATATTCAAAGGCACAATGTGGTAGTTTATTTAGAAAAAGAAGAAATAATTTTAAAAAAGAAAAAAATATTCATTGACCAATGCCAAATGATTTTTTTTTAAAATAAGGAAGAGGAAATGAATTCCACTTTCAAAAAAGAAAAAAGTGATTATTGAAAGTGAGTGTGTGTTCAAGAGTGTGAGAGTTGTTGTTGTTGTTGTTGTTAATTATTATTATTAGTTGTAGTTATTAATTATTCTTATTATTAGTTGTAGTGATTTGAAATAAAATATCTGAATCAATAAATCCTTGTCTGAACGGAATTGAGCTTAAAATTTTGAACGAGTACTATCATTATTAAGCCAACATGTGTGCCAATTTCCATGATAGCTGTGTAAAAGATTTGGGCATTCATAATGATAGTGCCCATAGTAGCAGCACAATAAACAAGCATTTTTAAAATTAGCTGTCAGTCTTATCCAGTTTGTTTCATTATTGAGTGGGACATCATCAGTGGTACAAATAATTTTCTCTGGCTCCTTGCTTGCTGTTATTATTATTTAATAATATTTTTGAAAGTTTCCCACAACTTTAGCATGAAATAATCATGATTTTTTGTGTCATCATTAAGGCTTCTGGTCCAAACTATTTTTGAAAAAAGTAGCTTTGGCAATAGTTTGCGCTTCTCGATATTTTTTATATGAACATGAAAAACTATATATTAATAAAAAATAGTTGGACATATAAAAAATTAATTTTTGCCCAAAATGTTTCTGCAACTTCAGCTACTAAATGAGGTAGTTTCGACCAAAAACCTGCATCATTATTGTGATTATAGTAGTGATATTTGTACTAAAAAAAATTATATATTTATAATCCCGAAATTTAATTAAATCAAGTAAATTATTCACCTAATTTAACTACCAAAGATTTGGGTTGTCAATATTAGATGATGAAAGCTTTAATGATAGAGAACAGCACAGAAAAAACGCGTTAAAAAATTTTTGATCAATTTTGATCTACCATCTAATTTTATAAAATGGTAGTGCAAATCACGTGACAATTTAATAGAAAATTTAGAGCTCGTTTTTTTTATTAGCAATTGTTCTAAAGGTAAAATTACACGAGACGCATACAAACAACAAAGTAGAGGTTATATCCGTCAGATATTAGTATCCGTGAATATCTGCGACTATATAAAAAAAATTTTTAAATAGATAAATTCTTTTAAACTAAAATTTAGTTATCATGGGATTTATAACCAAAGAAAGATTTTCCTACTTTAACTAAAATTACAAAAAAATATTTATGTGTATCTGCTACTTTTACACCAAGTGAGCGATTTTTCAGTGATGCTGGTAACACATTGACAGCTAAAAGAACAAAGCTCATTCAATTCTTTGAACGAAAATTTTTTTTTTAAAAAAAAAACATGATTGATGTAGAAAAATTCTTGACTAATAAATAAATAAAATAAAGTAGAAATTATCTTTTATTGTTGTTATAAAATGTTGGATAAGTAATATAGTCGAACTTTCGTTTCAACAGATTTTTGTCTTGGCCCTTGCACTTGTTTTTATTAAAAACTCCCGTTTCAACGGAAAATGAATTTTTTGGTAGGATTTAGCAATAAATACTAATCTCGTTACAATGGATTCACGTGATATGCAAAGTTATTCCTTAAAAAAATTAAAATTCCTACACGAACAATTCTCAAATTTCCAAAAAAAAATATATTAAACAATATTAATCATATTTCTAATAATGATTTTACGCTAATAATTCTTCAAATAAAATTATCTAAAAAGCAACCTTACTATTGTTTTAATTAAAGATTCAACTCTCTTCTAAATGTATATGTATTCTTTATTGATTGATAATAAATAAATGATTCTGTACAATTAATAGTTTCTTTGATTCCTTTAAATTCTATAAATTATAAATGTCTCAACAACTATCATCTTTTTCTTCCTATATATTACCGCTGAACAAAAATGCGAATTATATTTACTGAAACAAGCTAAACCTTAACCAAAGGATATTAAGTTGACACAAAAATACAACATTAGCATAAGCCAAGTTAATGATTGAAAGAGTCTAATGGATAGCTTGAAATTGATCCAAATTCTTATCAAGCGAAATTAAAAAAAGCACGTAAAAAAATATTATGCCTGTGTCGATCATTATCTCAGTCCCTTAGATCCGTTGAAACGAGGTTTGACTGTGATAATTTTTCTATCTGACTATAGTCAATGAATCACCCATGGGGACACATAAGAAAATTGCATCTAAAATTCGTTATACCAAAATTACTAATCGCGTTTAAACGAATTTTATGTTTTTATGTGTAAAGCGAAAATTTTAAAAATCCTCCGCAAGAATTTGATTGTAATTCGTTGAAACGAGGTTTGACTGTATATTAATATTAATATCGACGGATATTCGGATATCAAACTGATGAACTGACTGAATATTCGGATATTGGTATTGGAATTATTTGACGATTGAGTATTCGGATCCGAATATTCGACGGATATAACCACTATTACTATTACTATGACAAAGGATCACTAAAAAGTGATCTTAGGACATGTAATTGATGAAGTTATAACATGTTTCATTTCTGTGATAACAACAACAAAGTTTATAATATTTTATTAGTATTTAATAGTAATAATTCTTGTAATTTTTATAATTGTGATTTAGTTACTATTAGATAAGTATCATTCCTGGATTTAATTTTCCTTCATCTCTTCACTATATAATCAACCTGATTTTTCTTCCACTATCATTATCGATAATATTATCTTTGGGTAAAATATTTGGAGAGGGAATTACTTTTTCAATTATATTTCAATTGGAAATTAAATGTTTTAATTATTTGACTAGTTTGATAGGATTAGAAATGTAATATTCGAGAATTATGAATATTATGAATTTAATTTTTATAAAAAAAATTATAATAATTAATATCAATATGATTTAAGACACCGTTTTACAGAAGGATTTGTTTTATCTTTAGCTAATCTATCTCATGCAAAGATTGTATTTCTTACACCTTTTATTTTTAGTTAATTATTTTCAATTAATTAATGAGGATATCTTATATTCTTTTCAAGAGTTCCATATTTGTTGACAAGTGAATTATATATTCAAGAAACTTGGTATTTTTTAGTCCAAAATGAAATTGCTGCTTGAAAAGGAATTAGTATCACATAAAAATTACACAGCAATTTTGCAAAGATTAGTATTAATATTTATTTTCTACAAAAATGACTCGACCAAATGAAATCCATCAATTCAATTTTGGACCTATTACAGCTTACTCTTTTAATAAAGATAGAACTCGTAGGTTTACTAAAAATTAAATCAACCTCATGTATAATATGCAATATAAGAATTTGTTGTAATGCCACACATTTAACATGAAATTAATTTTTTTGAAAATAGAGGTTGCCATCTGTCCAAATAACAACGAAGTACAAATTTATCAAAAGTCTAGTGGAAATTGGGATTTAATTCATACATTGGTTGAGGTTTGTAGAATATCAAAAGAAATATTTTTTTTAAATCATTTTTTAAAAAAATTTAAAAAATCAATATTATTTAGCATGATAAACTTATTACAAGTATCGATTGGGCACCTGAAACTAATCAATTAGGTTTTTATCATGTTTTTAAATTAAAATTTATATGAATATATTGTCAATTAACTAATCGATTAATAATTAAATTGTTTTTTTTTAAAGTTACATGTTCTCAAGATCGTAATGCATATGTATGGAAACTTGATGCAGCCACAAACAAATGGAAACCAACTTTAGTTCTGTTAAGAATTAATCGAGCAGCTACATTTGTTCGATGGTCACCCAAAGAAGACAAATTTGCTGTTGCATCTGGAGCACGTTCAATATCCATTTGTTATTTTGATGAAGAATATGATTGGTGGACTGCTAAACTTCTCAAGAGACCAATAAGGAGTACTGTTTTGAGTCTTGACTGGCATCCAAATAATGTTATTATAGCAGCTGGTTGTGCTGACTTCAAGGTAAGTTAAGAAAGAATATTGTTTATATGATTATATAAGATTATGTGTTATAATATTTTTATTGATGAGGCATCAAAAAAATTTTTTTAGGCATATGTTTTATCTGCATTTATTAAGGGTGTTGATCAAAAGTAATTTATCCAAACATCATTTTAGATATGTATAATTTTGATACAAGTAAAATTTAATATAAATGTGTTTAAATATGATTTTATTTATAAATTTGATTAGGCCAGCCTCTACAGCTTGGGGTAATAAATTTCCATTTAACACAGTTTGCGGAGAATATTCAAATGGTGGTGGAGGTTGGATTCACAGTGTTTCATTTTCACCTAGTGGTGATGCATTAGCATTTACTGGTTAGTTGGCAATTTAATTGAGAAATATATTGTTTGAAATTTTTTTTATTTAATAATTCACTAAATAATTTATTAATAAAAACTTTAATATTATGGAAATTAAATTACAATAATAATGAATGCATTAAAATCAGGTCATGATTCACAACTTAGTATTGTTTATCCAGGTGTTGGTGTTCAAAAAATTAGGGTTACAAATTTACCATATTTAAGTTTAGTTTGGCTTTCTGAAGATAAATTATTGGCAGCAGGTTATGATTGTGCACCAGCATTATTTGAAAGACAAGATAATCAAGAATGGTTTGTGCAAAAAAAGATTAATTTGATAATTTTCAAAATAAAAATTTATTATTTGGTGTTGGTTAATTCTAAATCTATTATTTTAGGAAATTTTCCAAAGTGATTGATGTTGGAAAGAAAAAAGTTGTAGGTGAATCTACAGCCTTTAATAGATTTCGTGATATGGATACACGTGGAACTTCAAGCCATTCTGATGATTCAAAATTTACAATTCATCAAAACACCATCACGTAATTTTAAAATTTATTTGTTTCTTTATTTCTTTATATATTTATTTGAAATAGATCTAATGATTATTTTTATTTTTATTATAGATCAATTCGTGTTCATAGTGGGCCCAATGATAATGTTGAAAGTGTATCAACTAGTGGATTAGATGGAAGAATAGTTATTTGGGATTTACAAAACCTTGAAAGTCAATTTAAAAGACTTCATGTATAAAATAATAATAATATATATATATATATATATATATATGATAACAATAATAGTATACACATATAAATCTATTAATAATATAAAAAAAATTCTTTAATAATCAAACAAATTACAATAATATTTATTTTTACAAACAAAAAGAAAAAATTTTCATTCTTTATTTTTTTGTGTTTCTTCTAATTCCATTAAAGCTTTCTCAATCTCTTTTTTCAATTCTTCTTCATTAGCACTTCTCCAATCTTTTTTATGAGCCATCATCAAAGCTAACAATACAGGCAGATGTACCAAACTTTTAAAAAACAAGTCTCTTGCAGTTTTATCATTTGAGTTTCTCCAAAATTTATAGGATGCTGAAAGTAATAAGGAATTTATTAAAGTTGAATCTAAAGCAAACCACCAAGTAGTTAGTCCGATATATGAGAACATATAGCTCAATGGAAACAACAAGATGCTATATCTCAGCGAGACTCTACTATTCAATTTTGGATTGTTTATCACCATCATTTTATAATCAGCTTTGGCATAATCAAATCTCATATTCCATGCCAGTGAATTGAAATGTGGAAATTGCCAAGCAAAAAGTATTGAGCCCAGTAAAAGTGCACCAAAATCTAAACTGTCGGTACATGCAGTCCAACCCATCATAGGTGGTATAGCACCTACTATGGAACCTACCCAGGTATTGGTTATTGATAACCTTTTGCATGGTGTGTAAACACTTGTATATATAAAAATATTAGTTGCGCCTAATGCTGCTGTCAATGGATTCACCATAAAATATAAAATTCCTACGCCGGTTAAACCTGTTATTGTACCGAATGTTATAGCATGAAATGGTGAAATCAATCTTCTAACTAGAACTCTGCCCTTGGTTCTGGACATCAAAGCATCATATGGTGCTTCCATTAACTGATTAACTGTGTTGGCTGATGACACGCATAATCCTGTACCGATCGTTGTGGCAAAAAGACAACTCAAATCAGTTGCCATTGGTGCCATTGCGTATCCACACATTGTAGTTAATATCACAAGAGCTGCTAGTCTGGCTTTTGTAAGGTCTTTGTAGACTTTGATAAGTTTAAACGCTGTTAACTTTGAAACTGCATTTGAACTAAAGAAATTATTATCTATAATTTTTGATGATGATATTGAAGATGATTTTGATGCTTCAATTGTTGTTGTCGTTGGTGTTGTTGTGGGTGTTGTTAATGTAGTAGCTGATGTAGGTGCGGCAGAAATTACAATTTTATTATTATTAGGATTATTATTAGTAGTAGTATAATTGTTATTTATGATTGATTTGAATTTTTTCGAATTTTTTTTAAGAAATTTAATTTTTTTCAAATTAATCATTGAATAAAAAAAAAGTCCATCATAATTATTATTATTAATGTTATTGTGAATTAAATATTTATTATGATTTTTTATAAATAAAAAATTATAAATTTTTGAATTAAAATATTTTCTAAACATTTTTTTGGAGAGAAAAAACATTATTTATCTAATGTAATATATACATAAAATTGATTGGCTGGATAAAACTTTTTTAGATTATCTAATTCATAAAATTTGATTTTCAAAAAAAAACAAAAAAAATGTCGTTTAAATTAAAATCTTTTAAATTACCATCCAAAAAAGTAATGACATTTTTTGGAACATGCATTGGAATTTCAGGTTTAATTTATCGTGATAATGTTTTATCAAAAGAAGCAAAAAAAAACGTTCAAGATAGAGTTTCTCACTTAGCTTTAGAACCATTGGGTGTGCATGAACTGCCTAGAAAAGTATTTATATATTTGGCACCACCAGTAGGTGATGGATTGTATAAAACAAGAGAATATTTCAGGGAATATGTAAAGGTGAAAATATAAAATAAAAAGACTTTTTAATTATTATTAACACATTTTTTTATTTATCTAATTATTTATAATAATGTCTTGTTATTTTTTTTTTTTTGTTGACAAGTCAGCCAATTCTTGTTGCTGCTGCATTAGATTATGAAGTAGTTGAAGGCGCACGACGCGGAGAATTAAAATCCAAAGTATGTGAAGAAATAATACAAAAACGTCGTGATCTTTCTTCAAATACCGACAACAAGGATCCATCATCATTAAATAGAGTTGGGGATGGTGGGATTATTGTTGTTGGTCGTGTTGGTTGGGTGGAATTTCTTGAAGGATTAAATCAAGGATGTTTTTCTTCACTGGAACAACCCGCTGATGATTCCACCAAACAGGAGAATCAAGAAAATTTGGTTACATCAAAAGATCAACCACAACAAAAAGAAGATGATAATAATGATAATAATAATAATAATAATCCAACTTCTTTAAAAAAGCAAATCAATAAATCGACTCAAGAAATACAATTTAATGAAGAAGAATTTTCAATTCCAAAAGTTGATCAAGTTGGATATATTCATTTTTATAATAGAATAGGTTGGAAAAATTTTCCTTTAAGAGTTTATCATTTTTTTAATTCGTATAAAAATTTTGAAATTGCCGGCGAAGAGGCTGTCGGAATAGTATTGGGGAAAACAAGAGATTTTAAAAATGAAGATTTGGATTTTGGAAAAGACGAAGAAATGTTTTTTAAAGATGAACTTTCTGAACCAAAACTGGATAAAAGAATTGCTAATAATCTAAAAATTTATACTCTCGGCACTTAATATAATTTATTCATGCACATTTATATTTATGATAAATTATTTATTTAATTATTAATCTGCTAATTAATCTTTTTCCATGAACAAAATAAAATTTTAACGTTTTTTATCTTCCATTTCTTTCATTATTAATATCATTATTATCGTTGTGATTAATTTGATTGATTATTCTCAATTTATCAAAAGTTTTAGTAAACATAGGTCTCATTGAATGAATTTCATTTGCTCCTATACTTTTCATCTATATAATTGTTCCCGATACATAGATAATATATACAGTATATTAGTATCATCTCTCTCCTATCGTCTTTTAAAGAAAAGAAAAAAGCAAATATAAAATTTTACCTGACGAATTGAAGGATCCAACCCCAATAAACCCTGTCTTATTTTCATTTCACGTTTTTCTTTAAGTCCTTGTAGTAAATATCTTATTTGATTTGGATTTTCTAAATCATCTTCAGCTCTTTTGTATATAATAAATTAATTAATTGATCATGTATGTATGTATATTATTATAAAAGAATACTTACTTTTTTAATAAAATACTTGAAATTTCATTATACCAGTATGGTAAATCAGCAAAAGCACTTTCTGGCTTTTCCTCTTTTGACCTTATGTCTAGATTCTCTAATAAAAATATATATTTATAATATACAATGTGAGTACATATTGAAATACATGAGAATCTGTTATTCATTAAACTAACCAACAGTTAACCAATCAGGTTGTATGATCTTACAAACTTTCTTTTCTTTCAACATTAAGGCTGCCCATAATGGCACTTGAGCTTTTTTAGGTGGATTAAAAGGTCCAAACTCTTTCTAAAATCAATTATATATAATAAATATTATTAACTAATATTGGTGTATTGATTAAATAGATTAATAAAATTGATAGTTATTTACTCCGGAAATTGTGAACTTTCTTGAATTAAAGAATGGTTCAATCGTAATTAACTCATCGCTAGCAAATTGAATTAAATCCATTCGAGTAAAATTTGTTACATCTGTATTTTCCATTATTTAACGTTGCGATTATTTTTTACGTGTTGATCGACATTATATTTTTGAAACACGAACTTTTAATCGTTTTTAAACAATATGATGATTGACGACCAATGGTTCATAATAAACATCTCCATTAGGGATTCATTAATTTTTATTAAATTTGCTGAAAAAAATATTTTCATTTATTTGTTTTGTTTTGTAGGTTTAGGGACAATGATGTCAATTATTGTGTCGATTACATTTAATATATTATTAATGAAATGAAAATGAACAGGATTAAATTCACAACTAGTTGTGATAATAGACATTTATCATGAAATTTTTTCAGGTTATAAATTTCTCCTTTTCTAAAGATTTGCCATCAACATCTTTACCATTATTTTTTTATCTTTGGGCAATTTCCTCTTTTTCCTTTTCTCGCTTATCTTCTTTGTTTTTAATTGTGGTCATCATTGTATATATAAGATGATTGTAAAATGGATATTGTGGAATAATAATCCATATTAAATTAAATTAAATTTCTCAAATAATAAATAAAAATAACATTTACTTACAAATGATCAAATAATATATCACAATCAAATAACATAAATGTCATCTTTAAATCATGCAATAACAATTATAGGAGAAAACCTAAAATCTATTTGACAACATCAATTATCCAAGGATTAATAGATATTTCAAGAAAGTTAAAAGAAAACCGAGAAAGAGAAGTGGTATAAAATTTTTTTTTGCTAATGGTAAATGAAATAGTTCCAGTTTGTAATATAAACTCTGCTAATTTTTATCCTTCAAAATCCTATTACTATATACAATTAAAACAAAAAAAAAAATCAAATTAATTATTCCACGAAATAAAAATAAAAGTAGGATTCTTTATAATTTTGTATTCAAGCATGTATAAAAACATTTTTGATTATTATAAACTATATATGAAAAGAAAGTTTAAATGAAATTATCATTATTAATTATAATTGGATAATGAATCAATAATAATAATTTAATTTTTATTGTGAAATTATTACAAATATCATGTATATAATACATAATATAATTTTTCTAATTTATCTATGTTATCATTTCATTGTCATCATCATTATAGTCATTGTCGTCATCGTTATTGTCGTTATCATCATCATTATTGTCATTGTTGTCAATTTCCAAATTATCAGATGACACTATTTGTTCCAATTTCCAGCAACAGATAGACGCGTCTTCACATACAGCAATCATCCATTGTTTGTTTTTTGAAAATGCAATTTGTCTGATTGTAGTATCACTATACTTACTATTATACTTGATGCATTCTAATAAATCAGAGTTTGCTACATCTTTACCTTTCTTTTTCTTGCCTTTGGCAGTTTTTTTCCCACAAATTTTAAATATCTTTTTCTTTGTATAATTAGCAATAACATTTGATATTTGATTCATGTCCCATAAAAATATATCCCCTGTTTGATTTCCGATGACAAGTTGCTCTTGATCAGGTGACAGTGTAAAACGTAGAAACCAAATATCACAATTTTCAAAATCTAATTCGCAATGAATATCATAACTTGTTGAGGGCTGTAATTTTAATTAATATATAGATAGATATATATGTAATAATGTAGTATAAGTATTACTCATATTTTCTCTAATTCATAAAGTTTAAACAATCACTTACCTTACTTGGACCCCCAACAACAACACTAGTTATTGTAGACTTGTCCTCGACTGGTGACAATTTAATTTTTGGTTTCCACATTATTATAGTAGTTGTCGCAGCACATCTAGACAATATATAATCGCCATACCACCTTACACAATCAACATAATTGTTGTGTATATCAATTGATGAGAATATTGGAAAATGCACAAAAAGTGGTGTTATAATATAATCACCAGTGGTACAACACTGTCCGCTATATCTTTGTGGTTTACTGTTTTTAGATACATCGATTGCATTTTGAATAATTGGTGTGCACAAAGTCCATATTTTTATTGCATGATCCATCCCAGCAGATGCTAAGAAATTACCAGATATGTGTATATCCTAACAATTATATATATCACATGAAAATTAATTAAATACAAATTTCAATATGTATATAAAAGAGAATATAATTACAATGCTTAAAACCGGTTCACGATGTCCACACTCGCCACCAAATATCACGATTGGTTGACATGTTTTCAAATCCCATAGTCTTATTGAAAAATCTTTACTGCCTGAAAATAACAAATTTGTATCTCTTGGATGATTTTGTATTTCATTAATTTCCTTAGTGATCAAACAAAAATCCAAAGTTCAATATTTAGTGTGTATGTATGTAAAAAAATATTGATTGTGACAAACTACTTACATCTCCATGTCCAATAAGTTTCTTGTTCATGCATTTGACAGATGATGGAATTAGCTTAAAGAAATTTAAAAAAGTTTTTATGACAATATAATAATAATAATAATCATTATTATCATTACCTTTATTAAACGTCCTGTACAAACATCCAAGATTTTAATAATTCCTGTAGATCCACCAGCGGCAATCCATTGTGAATCAGTATCTTGATCATATATCCATGCACAACAATAAAAATTTTCAGGATCCTTTAAAGGAACAATATCCTGAGAAAATAATTTTTTTTTTAATCAGATGAAAGATTTATCCTTATTAAAGTGAGAAAATTGACTTTATAAAAATTACATTAACCTGCTCATATTGATATAAATTCGGTTCTGAAGATTTCCTACCATCGATAGATACGACTATAATCTAAATAGGGTATCATCATCATCATCATCATTATTATGTTTAATAAATTTAATAAAATGAATATATTAAATAATATAACAATAAATAACAAATATTCATACTGTAGAGCCACCAACTATAGCAAAATTTGAGTCACCAGAATTGTCAAATTTATTGAAACTAACACCATAAAATGGGGCTTTAATTTGATCCTTTTTACCATGGTGAAAAAAGTTCCTTTTTAAGATAAAAATAATGACAGTCGTTTGAATTAAATAAATTGACTAGTTAATCGGTTAATTAATTACCTTACTACTATAAACATATTTCAACGAATACTCTTCTGTTGGTGTCATTTTTCAAATGTTTTTATATTGTGAATATTATTACGTGTGATGATTTGTGTAACTGTATCATGTTATATTAACGAATCAGTTCGGTGCAACATTCAGGACTGGTTGTTGGATTTAATGTCTTTTTGGTAATTTTATCTATAAAAAAAAGGAATTTGCAGTTTCACGAAAATGGTTACTTTGTATAATATAGTCTATTGATCATGTTGGTGTGTTGATATTGAGTTGAGGAGATGTTGAAAAAATCAATATCAAATTAGATTTTTTGAAAACCACTTGACGTAAGTAAAAACACTTGACATAAGTAAAAATGTTTGATAAAAGGTAAAAACGCTTGATACAAGCAAGCAATAATGATAATGATAATGATAAAATAGAATTATAAAAAGTTCCAAATCATGTAAAAATGTGTCCCGGGGATGAATAAAGAATTGTTAGATCATTGCATGTATATTTCAATGATGCAAGAAAAATAATTATCATGGAAGTTTACAAATGTTATAATTTGAATTAGAACTTTTACTATTTACTTTTGCCTTTTTCTTTTTTACAAATCTTTATTATTACATTTCATAAAATGTAAAAAATCAAATTGTCTTTACATACATATTAAATTGATTTTTTTAGAATTTTTGACTTTTGAAGTTAACTATGTGTAATAGTAATACGTAATAATATTAATAATGTGCTTGAGCTGTCTTTGGTATCTGAGTTTGAAGTTGCATAGATTGATCAATGTTGGTAATTTTACATAGCACATACGACAGGTTTTGGTACATACATATGTAAACTCGATAAGTCGGTCTCGCGATAAGTCGGCCAAAATTTTTCTTAATATTTAAGTAATTTAATTCGATAAGTCGGTTTACTCGATAAGTCTGTCATATGTGCTCATCCCCACATGACCGACTTATCGAATGTATTTGTAAGTTTTAATTTTGTTTTCTATTTTTATAAATTTTAAATCTTCAAAGATTTTTTTTTATTGTTGAATCATGATAAATCGACTGGTGATTTTAAAGGCAATCAAATATACGAAAAAAATTGTTTGTTACACATCACACAAAAATCTCATATTCATTAATATTAAAACAAACACCAAGTCGAATTTTATATTTTATATCTTTATATAATGTCATACAATAAACTATTATCATCGTTATCACCAGAAAGAGAGAATTTTGTGCGTAAAATTAATAATGAAATGCGTAATAATGCCAGTATTAGTTGTGATAGAGAAAGTAGAAAAGATTTTTTTTTTTTATTGGTCAAAAAAAACAAGGAGCTTTCTGAAAATGAAAAAGAATATTGTAAAGAAAAGTTTATTTATGAGTTTGAATTAGAGAATGCAAGAGATAAAGTGGGAAAACCAAAAGAATGTAACAAGTGTAAATTGACAAGATACTCTGATAGGTTCTGTGAAGGCTGTATTAGTTTACAATTACAGAGTCTTTTCACCACTTGGACATCTGGAAATAACATAATTGATGATTTTATTCAACAATGTCAAATGAAACCATCTCTTCCAAACTATATTTTAGAATGGATACCTTTTGAACAATTTAAAAAAGTGACAAAATTGACAGAAGGTGGATTTAGTTCGATTTTTACTACCACATGGACAAGAGGAAGAATATTTGATTACGACGAAAACAAAAAGGAATTTAGTTATTTAGGAGGTAGTGGACAGAGAGTAGTATTAAAAAGTTTAAACAATTCAAGTAATCCAGGAAAAGGCTTTTTTGATGAGGTTGGTAGTTGTCTTTTAAAACAATGTTGTATTATATAATACTAATTTGTTTTATGTTCAATAGGCAGTGAATTATTGTAAAATTAAATCAGGGTTGATTGTTAATTGTCATGGCATAACTAAATTCCCAGATAATGGAAATTATGCAATAGTTTTAAATTATTTATCAGAAGGAAATTTAAGGGGTTATTTACAAAAAAAAATTTAACATTAAAAGACAGAATTAGAATTTTTGGTTATTTATGTTGGGCATTAAATGATATACATCAGAAAGATTTAATCCATTGTGATTTACATAGTGGCAATATATTAATAAATGGAGGTTGTTGTTATATTACAGATTTGGGATTATGTGGACCAGTTGATGATGAATCATCAAATAAAGTCTATGGGATTGTATCATATGTTGCACCCGAGCTACTTAGAGGTAAAATTGATACAAAAAACACCAAAGAAACTGATATTTATAGTGTTGGGATGTTAATGTGGGAAATATTTGCAGGCCATACACCATTTGATGATAGAGCTCACAATCATCGTTTGATTTTTGATATATGCGAAGGTTTAAGACCACCAATACTACCTGGAATGCCTGATTATTATGTGCAAATGATGCAGAGGTGTTGGGATGTGGATCCATCAAAAAGACCAACTAGTAAAGAGCTGTTTGAATTTGCTAAAAATAAACATGATGAAATTATTAAAAATTATGATAGTAATAATACTACTAGTAGTAGCAGTGATAGTAGTACTTTGCAGCAAGCACACAAATCACATCCAGATGCATACCATACAAGTAGAATATTAGATGAAGAGATTGCTAAATCTAAAAGCTTTAAAAGTTATACAAGTAATAGTTCGTTAAATAATCTTGATTGTAACTCTTTTTTCTAAAATGTTAACAAAGGTGAATAAATTTTCATTATTAATTAATTTGAAATTACTAATCATTGATTATTACTAATGATATTAATTAATTAATTAATTAACATTAGATTCTAGTGACAATAGTAAAAGAATTGTTGAATGACTAATTTAGTCTCTGCTATAAATTTATTATTTTCTTTTTATTTATTTTTATTTCATTCTTATTTTATTTCTTAATATTTTGAAATAATAAACTTTTCTTGTTGAATGATGATATTGTGAGGTATCATTTTGGCTAATTAACAATTATGGCTCAACTTTTGGGTTACCCTTGTCGGTTAATAACTCACAATAACCAGATAGCTGAATATGGCCCTTTTGCAATGCTATTAAGTTCTTTTTATTCACTTGTGATTGATTTGTTTTAGTCGTTTGCTGACAGATTGCAAACTCGATTTGATTTACTTGCAAGACAACTTAAGTAGCTTGTTCAACGGCTTTACGTTTACGACTACAATAATATTACTTCATTAACACCCACTAGTTAACCAACGTTAGTCCTAACCTTGCTTGCTTCCTCACTAAAGTAAATAAACATGGCTTGTTACCAAAGTTCCACCAACTACACTTGTTGCTTTTATCAAAGCGCTTTAAACAAAGAAAATAAGACAACGTTTTTATTTTTATTTTATTTTTAAAAGTTCATTGACAATTATTTTTATTTAATAAAAATAACGATTATATCACGGTTTATTTTATTAGAATGTATTATTTTCCTCTGAGAGGACCCGAAGTTATGCGAATACCAGAAGTTATCCTTAATGAAATTTTTATTGATCACTACAATAAGGATAAAGATAGAGCTGTGTTTATTATCGCAAGTAGCTTAATTAATCAATATTGATATTATAAAAACTTCCATAATTATTTACACAGTAATAATTATAAAAGGCTTTTGCGTAAATTTCATTTGATACACTAAAATTAGTTGACCCTGGAACATAAATAAAGTGCCAAATCCCTAATCGATGATTTTACAATGTATCACGTTATTAATATAAGGAATGTTCGAGTTTAGTAGTAAATGAGTGTGTGGGAACTGAATTTGTATTCAGCAAAACTTGGCTCCTTGGGAACAATTAATGAAACAAGTTTCACAAGAAAATTGAAAAGAAAACCTTGAAATATATACAATATTTATATAGTTTTTTTTTTTTTTGTGAGCTTTTATATTTTATAGCGATTTTACTTACGTTATTTTGACTTTATGGCAGCGAATTTGACGTTACAAATGTGGTAACATTTCGTCAAACAACATTAGTTCGGTGTATCAAAATTAGCACAGCATCCTATCATGTATTCGTATGATAAATGATGTAATTTTTAATAAAATAAATTATTTCATGGCCAGATGGTGCATTGATCGAGTAGTCCATATGCGCTGATTTTGTTTGAACCCCAAAATCCAGTACGGTATGATCATAACGTTATGAATACTTTATGCTAGCAAAAACCCATTGGTTTTGAGGTGGAGGCCATTTGGTTTGACGGACTATCGAATAGTAAAATAGTTTTTTTTGGCGGAGCAAATAAATTTTTTGGGGTTAATTATCATTCTATTGACCAGTTTACACATCATGTTTAACGTATTTAACGTAGAGACACAATAAGATGTAGGGTTTGAGAAAAGGATCCAAAAAACCAAATCGGCTGATGTGATTTGATCTAATAAAATCTACTGAAACAAATAAACAAAAGATAAATTTATTATTTATCAAAGAAACTTTAAAGTATATAAATATGATTGATTTTGGACTGAGATTGATGTATCAAAAAAAAATTTTTTGCAACATTAAAAATCATTAACATTATACATTTAAATATTATTTTGAATAATTCTTTAAAAAAAATGCTGTTTAAATTGACTACTACTACTTGTGTGATCGATCCAATCATTAACACCAAAAGAACAAAATTAATGTTTTCGCAATAAAAGCTGTTTGTTTATTTGTTTGTTGTTGTTTTTGATTTTAATATTAATGCAGAAAGCAAGCGAATAAAAAACATTCGAGAGGCGAATCGGTTTGTTTTTTATTCATTTATTTATCTATACATCCCAGATCAAAGGTCAATTTGATCGATTAAATGTTTTTTTCAAACCTACATCACCATAGAAGAATAAGCTTTACAAATTTGATTGTTAAAAAAAAAAGATCTTTTGTCTTGATCTTTTCCTCGTGTTTATCCCAACTAAAGGTTAATTTGATCGATCAGATGTTTTTTTCAAGTCTACTTCACCATAAAAGAATGAATTTCAATTGTTAAAAAAATCAACTAAGCTTTTTTTTTCTTTAATTAAAAGAAAAAAAGATCCTTCGCAAAGAAGAACCCTCGTGTGAATCAAAAGCCATTTGCGAATTTCGATTGTTAAAATCTTTTGTCCTGATCTTTTCCTCGTGTTTTTTTTTCATCTATCGCTATAGAAGAATAAGCTTCATGCAAACATCAAATGTCATTTACAAATTTCGATTGTTTAAAAAAAATCAACTAAGCTTTGTTTTCTTAATCAATCGGCATATTTTATTTGTTTTTCCCGAAAGGAAATTTTATTGATTTCTCCAAAAGGAAATCAGGTCATCCACTATCCTTCAAATGGTCAAAATCAAAGTTTTTTCTTATCCAGATCACCACCCACTATCTCTCTCAAATGGTCAAAATCCAAAAAAAATTTTTTAATTCAACAAAAAAAAAATTTTGCACATATTGTTTGTTTATCAATCATTTTTTTTTTAAATTGACAACGAATAAAACGTTTTTGAACCACGGTCTCGTGACCAGAAAATATTACTAACGCGTTGTGTGACGACATGCCGAGGTAAAGGTTCCAAGACAAGACCATCAGTTTTTGGTCATTTTGAACGGTCCGAAACGTCGGTGTAAGACCTAACGGTAGACAGCGGTCGACACCACGCAAAAAACATCTAAAGCGAAACACGATTTCCTTTCAGTCAAATATCTGTTTCGCTCAACCCTGACGTTTTTTCAGTTTCACAAATCATGACAAACAGTTAGCAATTGGGATTCGCACGGTACGGTGACCACAACCATTTATCATTAACACAATTAATTAACACAAATAAGAAACGAAACATTTGCCGTGTCACGACCACCTTTCAAAATCAGTAAGGCGAGCGACCTTCGTGCAGGTTTCTCGCTGATTGTCTCCTTTTGCGTTTAGCCGCACTTGGTTTTTTCGGCTTTTGGCGCGATCAACGTTTTCACCATATTTGGCGAAAATTGTGTCGTGCGTAAAATGCTTCGTTTCTTAATAGATTCAATTGCAAGCGCTGCATGCAAATGCTTCGCAAGGTGAGGAGAGGCATGATCAATGAACCAGCAAAATTCTATATTTTTCAAACCTAATTTTTTGGAAAAGAATTTTTTGTTTTCGTTGGGTGGTAAATTTCAAAAAAAAAAATTTTTTATTTTTCTGAAATCGATCTGTGATTCTTTATTCTTTATTCTTTCTTTGATGATGTTGTACGTGAAAATGAAATTGTGTGAATTCGCAATTCACATATGTGAAATTCAAATTAGCCAATCAGAATTTCACCCACTCCATAATATTTCAATGTAAATACCTTTTTTCCACGTGATGAACGTTTATCGTGCAATAATAATAATTTTTTTTTCCAACCGAAGAGAACTATTTGGTAAGAATAAAAAGTTTTATTTATTTTACATTTACGAAGAGCTATTTAATTTCAACAATCGAATTATTGTTTTTTGTTATTTTATTTTATACTAGAATAACTTTTTGGTGGTGGCGAAGCATCTTTCTTTTTTCGTTTAATATTTAGTCAGTGTGAAGAGGATCATACCATTGATTTGCTATTATTAAAAACATTCGTGTTTTTTGGATCGTACCATTGATTTTGTTTAAAGTGTTACAATTTACGAATTATCATTTGTCCATTGATTTAGAAAAGCATTATGCGTTTAATTATTTATTTATTTGTTTATTATGTTTATTACTAAAAACATTTTTTACTATTATTATCATATGTCCTGTTTTTTTGGATCATTGGTTTGTTTACTTTTAAGAAAAGCATTATTATTATGCATTTACAATTGAATTTATTATTCGGTTACTTTTTAATTATTTGACAATTAAATTGATTAATATTATTAAAAATAAAGCGCTGTGTGTTTAATTCAATCGACAATTGAATTGATTATTTGTTTATTACTCAAAATGCTTTGATCATGTCAATATGTTCATTTTGCAAAGCTGGATTGCAAGCTTCGTAAATCTTGACTTTAACACTTACTTTGATCAAACCCGCCCATATAATTATTGAATAATTAATAAAACGTCCGTTTTGCAAACTCAATTTGCAAGTTCACAGACCTTGACTTTAACACTTACTTCGATCAAACCTGCTTATAATGATTATTTAATAATTGATAAAGCGTTCGTTAATTATATTTTACAAACAGCTTTGTAGATCTCAACTTTAACACTTACTTCATCAAACCTGCCTATATAATTATTGAATAATAAAACGTTCATTTTGGAAAACTTGGATTGCAAATATATCTTGACTTTAGCACTTATTTTGATTGACCTGCCTATATTTGAATAATTCATTAAATATATTTTGCAAACAACTTCGCAGATCTTGTCTTTAACACTTATTTCAATCACTCCTATACAAAATATTGAATAATTGATAAAACGTTCATTTGCAAACTTCTTGATCTTGTATTTAACACTTACTTTGATTGCACCTATACAAACTATTGAATAATTGACAAACGTTCCATAATTTTTATTGTGTAATCCTGTGTAATTAAAAAAAAAAAAATTCAATAGAATAAAATTTGTCCAATGAAATGTTGTAAACTGTATATATCCCATGCACAACTTGAAATATAAGGTTCATTTTTCTATTATTAGTACTTATCTCGGGGTAAGTCATGCAATGGCGAGCCTACGTGGCTCGCTTAAATGTGTTATTAAAGTCCAGCAAGTGAGAGAATGGAACTCTTGCTGGTGGCTCATGCTGGGTGTATTGACTATTCGTGACATGACCTCTCTCTTTTTATTTGTAAGATGTGAAATCCATCAATTATGAGAAGCATTATTATTATAGCAACAAGTAGCAAACAACAATGAATCATCATTTTTTAAGGATGACGATAAAGATTAAGATCCGATTTTGTTTCATGAAAATACTCAAGTTTTTCAAAAAATGGCTGTCCTATTTATATGTTTTGGATTTACAAAATAGATTACTGTGTCTTGGCCCGAGTAATGTCATTTTTTTGCTCTTTGCGACGAAGAAGATGCAATCCCAAACCCACTTAAAATAAATGAATTTTTGTTCTCAAAAACCATAAGCTCGCATTGCGTTCCTAGTTGTGAGCTTGTTTTTTCGTATAACTTTATTATTATATATTTATTTATTTAAATTTTTTTTTTTTTTGATTATTTTCGTTTTATATTTTTATATTTGAAGTATGTAAAAAACAATTTTTTTTGTTTAGATAATATTTATATGATTATTTTCGATTTTCGATTTGACTATTTTCTATACTAATTATAATTAATGTGATAAATGATGTAAAAATAAAAAAATGATGACATTACAAAAGGATATCATCGTTTTTATTTTTATGGTATCATGCAAAAATTAGTTTTTTTTAGGCTTTTTTGAAAATGCTATATAAGCGATGTTAATTCTTGCAAAATTCTATATAATATATATATATACAAAGCATAAGGCATAATACATATATCATAAAATTGAAAAATTTTTTTTTGTGTGATCATCGTCTATAATATCAAAATGCATGTAATAGAAATTCGATATATTTGGAATTATCATGCAGCAAATCATGGTCGACAAAAATACTTATACGTTAATAATAAAAAAAAAAAAATAAAATGAATTCAATATTCGAAAAATATTTTAATGAAAATGAAAGATGTTTCGCCACCACCAAAAAGTTATTCTTAATAGCATATATGATAAAATAAAATAACAAAAAATAATAATTAATTCAATTGTTGAAATCAGTGTTGTGACCCGGAACTCTGAGTTTAGGGAAGACCCGAAACAGAAACTAACAGTAACCACCGGAAACTAGTTTAGGTTAGTAGTTTATGCCTAGGTTTAGTTTTAGTTTTAGTTTTCTGCTTAGTATTAGTGTAAGTTCATTTTCCGAAACGTTTCGGGAAGCCAAAAGAGTTTCTGGTCACAACACTGGTTGAAATTAAATAGCTCTTCTTAAATGTAAAATAAATAAACTTTTTATTCTTACCAAATAGTTCTCTTCAGTTGGAAAAAAAAAAATATTATTGCACGATAAACGTTCATAACGTGGAAAAAAGATCAAAGAAAGAATAAAGAATAAAGAATCACTTAGATCGATTTCAGAAAAATAAAAATTCTTTCCCAAAAAATTAGGTTTGAAAAAGATAGAATTTTACTGGTTCATTGATCATGTCTCTCCTCACCTTGCAAAGCATCGCATGCAACGATTGCAATTGTTTTGTTTTGCATCTATTAAGAAACGAAACATTTGCGTACGACACAAATATGGTGAAAACATTGATCGCGCCAAAAGCCGAAAAATCAAGCGCGGCTAAACGCAAAAGGAGACAATCGGCGAGAAACCTGGACGAAGGTCGCTCGCCTTACTGATTTTGGAAGGTGGTCGTGACACGGCAAATGTTTTGTTTCTTACTTGTGTTAATTATTTAATTAATAAGAATTCCGCGCATCTTATTATTATCCCTTGACCTTCGAAATCCTCAACTACTCTATATATGTATTGAAATAATATTACGTATTACTTCCAAGCTGCAATGCAAACAGGTCTGTTTGTTGTGCATTACTTACTGAGGCCAAGTTTTTGATGTTGGCGTTGATGGCAATGAAAAATTAATCGTAGATTGTTGCTATTATAACAAGCTTATAACTGAGAACGCAATGCGAACTTTTTGCTTTCGTATTACAAAACACACATACCGTGCTACGCGAGAATAAAAATTCAATTAAGTTGTCTTCTTCGTCGCAAAGAGCAATAAAATGACATCACTCGGGCCAAGACAATAATCTATTTTATTAAATTCGAAACATATAAATAGGACTTTTTTTTTGTTATTTTATTGTAGAGAAATTCCTCTCGGGCCATTTCAGCGCACGGAACTCAACCTTCTACATTCGGCCACATGAAATAATTGTTCGTTATTATTATATATACAACGTTATTACAGGAGAGACCGTTCTGGTAACACAAAAATTTTAACCCACGCAATTGTTGATTGATTGACCAATTAAAATCGTGAATTTAAAAATAAACCATTTAATGTGCGGTTTGATTCATTTTGTCAACAATCACTTCACGAACAATTGTTTCATTAACAAATGGTTCGAATTTAAGAAGTTGGAAGCAACCATTTGAAATAGTCTAATAAATTAAATCGCACTACTCGAAAATGTATTTAAAGGGTTGGTTTCGACTTGGTTGAAGAATAACTCTTTCCTAACTCTTCTCTTGACCATATCTCTCGATATAATCAAAATAACCTTAATATAAAGAACGTCAAAATGATTGTAACGCGACCAACTTAAGATATACGATCAAGAGAAACATGAACGATGTATGAAAAAATCAAACAGTTGTTTCGTTAACAAATGGTTCGAATTTAAGAAGTTGGAAGCAACCATTTGAAATAGTCTAATAAATTAAATCGTACTACTCGAAAATGTATTTAAAGGGTTGGTTTTCGACTTGGTTGAAGAATAACTCTCTTCCTAACTCTTCTCTTGACCATATCTCTTGATATAATCAAAATAACCTTAATATAACGAATGACAAAATGATTGTAAACGCGACCAATTTAAGATATACGATCAAGGGGAAACATGAACGATGAATGAAAAAATCAAACAAATTTATTTAATAAAACAAAATCTACAACTCAAAAAATTTTTTTTTGCATGTAATAAAATTCCATTGTTGACCATTAACAATCTAATTATATAGATCTTGACCAATCAAACCCGCATATATAGTTATTGAATAGTTGATAATAATAAAACGTTAATTAAATATATTTTACAAACAGCTTCGTAGATCTCGACTTTAAGACTTACTTTGATCAAACCCGCATATAATAATAAACGTTCATTTTGGAAACTTGATTTGCAAATAGATCTTGACTTTAATACTTACTTCTACCAAGCCCGCCTATATAATTATTTGAATAATTGATGAAGCGAAATCGAGTGGATTTACCCGAGGGTCGAAAAGACCTTTGCTATCTGTTAAATAATGGAATTTGTGATTGGTCGATGATGATTGACACATTTAAACAATTGTGTATATATAAAATTGTAAAAAATTCAATATTAATAAATAAAAGAGAGAATGATTATTAAAGAAATAACTTGTTAGTAGAACATATAATAAAATAACAAAGGTTCAATTGTTGAAAAAATTAAATATCTTAAAATGTAAAATAGCAAAATATATTCTTATTAAAACAATCCTCTTCGGTTGGAAAAAGATATTTATTTATTTGATCATCAAAGAAAGAAAAGAATAAATAATCATGTAGATCGATTTCAGAAAAATAAAAAAAATTTTTTTTTGAAATTTACCACCCAACGAAAACAAAAAATTCCTTCCCAACAATTAGGTTTGAAAAACATGGTTCATTGATAATGCCTCTCTCCTCACCTTGCAAAGCATTGCATGCACGCTTGCAATTGAATCTATTAAGAAACGAAACATTTGGTGTACGACACTATTTTTGCTAAATATGGTAAAAACGTTGATCGCTCCAAAAGCCGAAAAAACCAAACGCAAAAGGAGACAATCGGCCAGAAACCTGCACGAAGGTCGCTTGCCATACTGATTTTGGAAGGTGGTCATGACACGGCAAATGTTTCGTTTCTTACTTGTGTTAATAAAAATAACAATAAAACCGGCCTAACTGAAGAATGTCCCAAAAAGTAAATCAGAGTTTCACGGGAATGAACTGATTTCTTTAAGTATAGTATTAAGAAATAGGACATGGACATGATATGACAATGACATGACAATGATATGATATAGACAATGATAATGAAATTATCATTAGGATAAAATAATTTTTTGGGAACAAATTTTTTACTTTTGTTGGGTGTTTGATTTAAAAAAAGAATCAAAAATTTTGATTGAAATTTGGTTCCTTTAATCACTTGTAAATCAAATCAAATTGAAATTTTCTTCGTGATTGATTCAATTAAATAAATGTCAGTTACTTTTTGTTAATATATAAATCAAAAAAACTAAACCACATATTATATTTTTCGAATTTTCGTTCTTTGCTCATTTGTGCACGTGTTTCACGTATGCGTATGATAAAAACTTGAATATTGGGTTAATAATAATACTAAAGTGGTAGAATAAAGTGTTTATGTAATTAAAGCTAATCAAATTTGGTTGATCGTGGCTGCATTTAATTTGATTTCTCGTGTGATTGTAAATCTACTTTATTGTTGATTCAAGTTATAAATACTAGCGCCAAATGACAACAATAAATGTAATATTATATTATTATATCACCTGCAATTTTTTTATCATCATCAAAAATGTCATCGATTCTGTTAATGATCAGATTGGTAAAAATCACCACAAAAACTAATGAAACAGTATCTGGCAAGGTGGTGTTTTGGTTAAATGAGAGAATTTGGTTATTTAGAATTTAATTTCATGATATAATTAAAGGTTTGCGTATATTCGTACGTGGATCTTTTTTCTGATGCCAAAATTAAAGTAGGTTTTTGGCTGCAAGTAGTCAATCATTAATGATGAATTAATTATATCCTCTCTCATATTATCATATGGGTCGCGTTTACTTCGTCGAAAGTTTACGTCGAAAGTTCATTTTGTCAAAAATTATTTCATCCTTGAGCCAGAGACCAAACGAGTTAGATGTGAGGAGTATGGGAAGTTAGTTAAGAAAATTAGGAGTTTGTGGCAAGTGTGAGGAGGAATTTGTTTAATGAAGTTTTTTTTTCTGACGAAATAATTTTCGACGAAATGAACATTCGACGAAACAAACATTCGACGAAATGGGTGTCGACAAAATGAATAATACAAAAATTAACTCTTTTAAATTCGACCTTGCATTATGTTTAGGTTCGGTAGATACAAGTCTTGGAGCAACTACAACATCAAGAACAGTAGATTGTAAAAGAAGCAAGTTGCATTCACGTCCAGAGACAATCTGATACTACCACTATATCAAGCACAAAATCAGTATCCTTTGATTACCAAAACTTCATCTAATGGTGTTACTTGCCTTCTTTAGTTTACGAAATAACCCATCGTTGCCTTCCAAGAGGCTTTATTACTTCTAGGAAACCATACACAAACATTTTTTGCAATTACGTATATTGTGATTACGCTAACTATGCTAATTTGAATAATTGTAGTGTATATACTCACGTGTGGACATGGTTATCACAATTATTGTCTACAAAGGTGCCAATCTAAATGTTTGATATCTTGGACTATCTTCAAGTTGAAATCAAAACGCACTAAAAAAAAGTATGACGAAAAGATTAAACGAAAATGAGTTTATCGAAAATAACGAAAATACAGTTGATGATGATGTATATCTTAAATTTGTTGTGTTTACAACCATTTCATTGACATTCATTATATTGATTATATCGAGAGATATGGTCAAGAGAAGAGTTAGGAAGAGAGTTATTCTTCAACCAAGTCGAAAACCAACCCTTTAAATACATTTTCGAGTAGTACAATTTAATTTATTAGATTATTTCAAAGGGTTGTCGCACGGTTGCTTCCAACTTCTTAAATTCGAACCATTTGTTAACGAAACAACTGTTAGTGAAGTGATTGTTGACAACATGAATCAAACCAACATTTATTTTTACGTTATCAAATTCGTGCCTGTTCTTATTCCTCCACTCAAACAAATAATTGTTCACAACACAACGAACGCTATTTGGAATGTAATTATTTTTTATGTGTCAATTCTTAGTAAACGTTCTGGTCTTGGGGCAGTTCTTGTTTGTCTAATAAATTATTTGATCCAAGATCTTAGCCGGAAAAGGTTTTCTATCGGCGGAATCACTCATTCTAGTTGTAGATATTCATAATCTTCATTCGATAAATGAAAATTTACTCGAACAATCGTTCAATGTGATTTGATTAACTCGGATAAAGCCTTAAATTATTCGAATAGAACCAGTTAGTAAAAATAGCAGTTTTCCAAAAAATGATTTTTTTTGGGTAAATGTGACCATTCAATGTGATTTTAATACTCAAATTGACTACGAATCATTCGTTTTGATTCGAATAAACTTCATTTGAATAGAAATCCCTATTTCTGATCCCGTATATTTAAATTACTTGTACTTCATGACATCATTAGTATCCGTATAGTAATAGGGTTTCTATTCGTAATACAAATTCTTATTCGAACTAAAAATTCGTTTTATTCGTTTATCCGTTTTTTTTCTTTAATCAAATTACAATGATTATATTTATAATCTATATTACTATGACTTGTGAAAAAAAAAAGCCAGTTACTACTATTTTATTATTATACAAGGACTATGGAAAATTTTAATTGGTTTTATATTTTATTCGAATAAACAATATCCATGAATTATATATATTTTTGGATGTTGTGAAAATCTTTTCACAGCGGATTATGATCGCATATAAATTCGTTATGATGAGATGGCATGTCGGTCGTGCAAATTATTGTGTATGGAATTTTTTATTTTTTATTTTTTTATTTTTGATTCCACTGAACTTTATTTATAATGTCATTGAAGCAAATTATCAGAAAATTCATAATTCATTTCATTCTCTTTTTCTCTTTCCAATATAAATTAGTTGTCTATTAAAATGTTCGTTATAAACAAAACGAGATCAATTATAATGTTCCTTTTAAACAAGATGATATAAGACCAACACCAACGTTTTGTTACAATCCGTTATTAGTAAATTTTATTATATACTGCATATTGATTTTAATATGGTTCATATATTGTGTGAAGGGTTAACATTATTATTGTCATTAGCAAAATAATTATTTCTAAAAGAACTATCTCTATTGTTCATATTTTATAATTAAGAAGGAAGAGAGCATTCTCACTTGTGGACTACATTTATATTTTATTACTTCCATCAGTTATAATGCATAATCACACATTCTTTTCTTTACCATTTGATAATTTATCATGAATAATGCATTAATATTTTATTATCTCAGCAGTTGTATCATTGATTGTATCATTCAACTAGAATGCTAAATGCCAAAACTATTGTATCATTATCATTACCTTTGACTTTTGACTTTGACTTTCGTCTCTTAAAATAGTTTTGGCAACCAACACCATTTAATATTAGTATATTAATAATATACAGTCGTTTTTTATTTTTTGTTAAGTGTAAGAATTACTTTTTTAAAAATGAATTTAAAATACTTTTACGAACAAATACTTTTATTTTGTGTGCGGAGATAATTATTATTTTATTATTTTATAAAATGTTCATTATATATATTACTTAAGATTACACAGATTGATAAAATATAAGTAAGTTAGTCTATTTATTATCAATCGGTAATCATTTAAATTGTTACATTAAGATAAAAAATTATCAATACAGTACAGATATTATTGATTGAACATTTACTAAATTTTAAACTATATCATCTTTAATATCATCTTCAATATCTTCTTCAGGAGTAGGTTTGTTGTCAACCTTAGAAATAGGTTTATTTTTTTCAGAAACACGATGAGAGTAAAAAATATAATTAAGAAATCCTGTTTGAAGCACATTGACCAGCACGTAACCTTCGATTTTCCAATCTTTATTTTTGTCAATCATGTCATCATCTTCTTCCTCTTTTACAGGAATGTTATTTTTTTTTAGGACATCTGTAATAAGCCTACTCATTTCCTTTTTTTTTAGTTCCTGATCCACTTTTAGAATAAATGTATCTTCTTTTTGTTTGACTCCTTCACAATAATGTTTCACGCAACTTTTGACTTTCTTGTCAACTTCCGTCTCCTTGTCTTCCTTTATAAGTTTACGTATCGCTTTCTTGACTTGCCTTTTAATGCGTTCTTCCTCCTTGTTTTTAAATAATAATAATAATGATTTCCAACTCCAACTGCCATTGTCCTCATCTTCCGATACCATTTTAAGCACACGAAAATATACAGATTTATTATTAGTCAAAACATAATAGTATAAAGGTTCCTTGGAATCAGGTTTCTCGGAATCAGGTTCCTCCGTAACATAAACATATCCGTCTACAGAATCGACTTTATACCTTTTCAACTCTCTCCCCTCCAAAGTGTCATCTTTGTCGTAGAAATCACTCTTATAAAAATGGTTGAAATGTTGAATATTTTCAGCGTTCATTTTTGCAAAAACTGCATGTCGATAATTTTTATAATAATGTTTATCAATATCTTCGACTTTGACTATTCCCTGGCTAGAAAAGAATGATGCAATTGAACGAGTCAAAATGGTGACAAGTAAAGAATTGAAAATTGTGCTAATAATAGGACTGGTGCAAAAATAAGAATATTCAAAAAACAATTCGATCAAGGAAAAGAGAATCAGAAAAAAGAAAAACTTTTTATGAATAAAACGCTTGAAAAATCCATGTTTTCGATCCGATCCTGGAAAATGATAATTAAAAACTAAAACAACGGCTGTGATGAGATAAAGAAGATTTACTAAAAAGTGTATGAATTCTAAATTAAATAAAAACCCTGTCTTGGAATTATCATCCTCATAATTAGCATAATAAAGCTCAGTTCCATTTTCATTTGTATAAAGCTCATCATTTACATCAAATTGATCATAAAAGTATTTAGTTTCCGAATAAGTATAAAACAAGAGTACAATAGAGTGAATTAAATAAATCCAAATAATGACTGTTTTTAAACAAACAAACAAATTTTTGTTAGTCATCTTCCCGAAGATTATAACATTCGGTTTATTCCAACGCTTGTAAAAAACACATCCAATAATCAACAACAGAAGCGTAATTGCTACAAAACTCACTACTGTAATTATTAAAATATTAACCACCTCCTTATTAAAGTTTTCATTAATATCATTAATCCTGTCAAGAAATTCAGCCTTGTTGATTGCACTTAGATTCTTTCCATAAATGTTTACAAAATCTTCCGTTATCTTATATAAATCATCTGTATCCTTCTTAATTAGATTATACCAGAGTGGTTTACCGAAAATGTACCATGAAAGCATGGGCACCAAAGAAGACGTGAGAATAACAACATCATCAATAAGGCAGGTTTTCATATAGCCAAACACAGATTTTGTACCGTAAACTGCTACAGTAAAAATAAGGAATGCAATAGGTATAAACGTCCCTAATTGAGAACCAAAGGTGCCAAATACTTTTTGTTCCTTGTATTCAGAAACACTACATTTCAATCCATTCACTGAGTCATAAACCGGAAAGTCAAACATCCTGTTAGTAATTGCTTCTGTTGCTGTAGGGATGAGACCAAATAAAAGATAAAATAAATAGAAGATAAAAGGTTTCCTAGAAAACTCAGGCCGAATAATTTTGGTTGTGAAAAACATCATTAAATAAGTGGACGATTGATAAATAACAATCTATGAATAAATTATTCAAGAAATGAAGGAGGATTGAAGCTTAACTTTATAGGCATGCAAAGATTCTGTTGAACGAAACATTTTTTTATTACGTGTCCCAAATCAATGAAAAGCATCACACAAAAAAGCCTTCGCGTTAATATTTTCATAATAATAAACATTCCAAAGTGGGACAGTCTTTGTGTAATTTGCCTAACTTGTTTTATTTGCATTACCGGTTCATTGATGGTCCCATATTTAGTATTATTAATAATAATAAATCCTTATTTGAAATATTATGTGACGGACTCATTAAGAAACATGACAAAACAGACACCCCGCATTGCAGAAAAACCATGTAAGTGTGCGAAATGACATGTATTGAGATAACGAAGAACTCTTACGGCGCTTTAGGGAAAATTAGGAAGAATTGAGCGGCAGAAGAACACACTGCTTTACAACATACCAACCAGAATCGGGTTTTATACGATCAACAACACGACCGATTGCGAAAACATATTTAGTTTAATTTAATTAATTTAATAAAAAGAGCAACAAAAACATTAAAGAGTACAACAAAAAGCTTAATAAATCTGACCAAGATCCCAAAGATTGATAACTAAAAATAACGAAAGAAGAAAATTAATTAAACTACTCATGTATCGGAAAGAAGATGAGAAGAATTTACGTTAACGGGACAAACAACAATCAACCAGAACTGACGATCTGGAATAAAAAAGGAAGAATCAAAAATACGCCAGAGTAAACAAAGAAATCAGAGGATATGAAATATTTATAGAAATTGAATAAAACCAGTACGACCAAGTCAATGCCAAAGTGAAAATAAGATTTTAAGCTTAGCATGAATTTATATCTTTGGGAATAAAATAAGTTTATTTTGTATCAGTAAAATTTAGTCCCCTGAATTGATAGAGGGAGTATATATATAAATTGTAGTTTTCATAATCTAATTAATAATAATAATAATATAGCTAATGATGATGATAATAAAAACTGAATCTAAATTATAAAAAAAATTTCTTATCATCACAAAAAAATATAACCTTCTGCTGGGCAGAGTTTAATACCAAACAATGTACAAATTAGCAATCTTTAAATAGTGAAAGCAATGGTCAAATGAAAAATTATTGCACGATGGTTAAAATTCCTATAAAATAATAAGAATAATTTTAAGTCATATGGTTGGCTCGGTCTAAAGACCTCCTATTTCTGCGCCACGTGGCCAAATTTCAAAAATAGCAATTTTGTAATTTG
>CAUDNR010004101.1:70027-136886 GCA_958430865.1 Entrophospora sp. SA101
TGATGGTGACAATTTGTCAGATGTTCGCATTCTTTAAAGGACTAGATCAACCGGCTGGAAAAAATAATATCAACTAATATACCAAAGGGTTGCCACCCAACGATTATAAAATTTACATTAGCCTGTCATAATGCCAGCTGCACAATGTGTTACTCCTCGAGATGATTAAAATAAAATGTCAAACTTGCACGCGTTTATCAGAGTAAATAATTCGTTTATTGCATAATTATCAAAATAATACTCAAAAATAAAAACCTCCTTTTATTTTTATATTATTTTCAATACTTTCATAATCCAGTAAAAACAATACAAATAAGTAAAACGTCCAATAATAAATCATTGAATCCATTTTGATGATGTCTCCTAAATGAAAACAGAAAAAGTCAATTATTTACCCATGTCCTATGAACACCAATAACTCTAGTTATTTGTAATTCCTCCACGCTTGGAAATTCTTCATCATAATCAAGACTAGCTAATTCATCAAGAGATGATTTATTAACATCCTTATCATTAGTAACGTATTGTTGTTGTTCTGGTGGTTTAACTTTGATATTTTTTTTTTCAAGCTTTTTCCTTCTTTTTTTGACATATTCCATAATTCTCCCATGCTCGGAACTTCTTCTTTGACAAAACTGGGGGACGGGCTATTATTATTTGTTCTGATTATTATCTTCTTTAGAAGTTGGAATAATTTTTAATTGTTCTTTTCTTGATAACCGTTGTTGTTTTTGTTGTTTGTTATTTTAATTTTGTTTTGTGGTTTTATTGGTGTTGGTGTTGGTGGTGAATCCATTATCCTTGTGAAAATTATGTGCTTAAATTTTCTTTGAATAATAATAATAATCAAAAAACAAATTTACTTTTATTATTCAGTGCCATAGTATATTTATTTATCTAGTTATTATTATTATTATAAATTATTTATAGTAATATCTTGTTGAATGGAAAAAAAGTTTGGATTCTTGTGGCACATCTAGCCAGTGTGTATTTCATTGGAAGATTTGGAAGTTGGTCTTCCAAATGCGCTCTCAATAACTAATACATTCCAGCCAATAAGGAGGATCATAATTTTTTTATTTATTTTTTTTCTACACTTGGTGTTGCACAAAGATTTGGTTTTTTTTTGTTGACGTGATTTTTTTTTTGGGAAGGAGGGACAGACGCGAATTGGGTTTTTTATTTCTTGGAAACAATTTATTTTTTGACAGAGTCCAAGATGACAAAACGCGAATCTCCTAAAGAAGTTATGTTAATAACTAACTAGGTACTATTTTTTATTTGTATTGATATATATATTTAGTTTATAAACATTTTAATTGAAATCAAAATGCGGAGCAGATCTTGCTGGGTATAAGAATCTCATCAAAATGTTTGGTATTTTGCTTTTCATAATCATTATTAATAATAATATTATAATATTACAATCACAAGATGTAAAGGCAGCATAACTGACTGTTATAGAAGAGACATTTCAAATATGCAATGTTTGATTATTGGAAATTTTATAGATGTTGAAGCATGCATGCTACTTTTACAGTCATACTCACATATTCCTCATGTACATAAGGCTAATCTGACCGAGTCACCCTCGATGATACAATGATGCTGTTAAATTCCCGGGGAGGGATGTTTGGCCCTGGAGTTTATCAAGACTGCATCAATCATCAATGATGTTTTCACTAATCTTCCCAGACCAGAGAAGGCTGCTGGCACACTAGCTGAAAAGTCGCCTGCAATGATCCTACTCTAGGGTAAGGCTGACACTGTGTCCAAGTTGCAACTCTGCAGCATTTTGAAGAGTTGTGATATTAGGTGCACATAAACATCCAGATCATCAAAGAAATGAGAATCTGCAACTCATTCCAATTACAATTCAGAGCAGGGTTTATGGCTCTGAAATTGCATTTGGACTCTGATGTTAAGAGGAAAGTTGTAAAATAGGTTTGTATAATCATTTTCCCAAATGCTCTGTTTTTTTGATACTAATCAATTTATAATTTTGGGTATGTATAGATTAAAATTATTGCATGATTATATATATCTTTGTCAGCAATATGGCCAACAAGAAAAATGGTTTGGATTTTGGTATGTTTTGTTTAAATTAAACATTCCCATAAATACTCTGTTTTTCTTTAATTTTTGTTTGACCAACTGAACTTGTTATTTAAATGGGGTAGGGTTGTTAACTCAGGACTCAAAACTCTGAATTCAGGGAAAATCCAAAACAACAACCCAAGTTGCAATCTCCTGAGTTGCAGACACCAACTTTGTTCTACAGGTTGGGATGTCACAAAGCAATCATCACACAAATGTCAACTCTTATCAGCAATCAATGCACATATGGTAACAACCAATCTGGTCTGAGAGGGAGATAGGGAATGTTTTGTCCAAAGCCTTCCAGCATGTGATGGACTTTACCCATAGGAAAAAATCCCATGGTTATAGAGGGTATTTGCATGTTTGTGATAGGAAATTTTAATTAAATCTGACACCTGAAATCAACATCAGATTTATTATTCATAAGGATCCATAATTGATAATCAGGAAAAATAATTTATTTTGCGAATCCCAGAGATCTGGGTAGACATTATTAAAAGTTTCATTTTTGCATAGCCTTGGTATTATTACTACTTGGGTGATGCAATTGTTTGTTATGTTAATGATGATATCAAATGTATTGAATAATAATCATGACTATCATGAATATTTGATGGATGGAGGCATTCACATACAAGAAAATGAAGGAAATGATTAAATAGCTAAGTCATGTTTGTTTTATTAAAGACATATGATTAATTGTATTTAAAATATGTAATAAAAAAATTGCAAGGCTGCACCACTGTGTCAATCAAGCTATCAAGCTGTTATGTTTGTGCATGATTTAAAATTCTTTTGTGCTAATTTAGAGTCCTTTGCTTATATATAATCTATTGGTTCTCTCTTTATTGGTTGAATGATGTCAAATTGGGTAATGGGATATCAGTAAATATCAGAATATGATTATTCTTTAAAGATATTGGCATACCAATAAGTTAATAATATTCTTAGTATTTTTATCATATATTCTAAAAGCCTATTAATAAATGTTGAAAGTGCCGATATTTATCAGATATTCTTCTAAAATTAATACTATTTTTTAATTAATTATTGGCTTAATTAAATGTAATTAAATTATTGGTTAAATATTTCTAAAGCTCTTTGTGCTAAAATAATATCATAATCTGAATAAAACGAATAATGCAAATAAAGCAATTAAAATGAATAAAAGCAAATAAAATGAATAAAAGCAAATAAAACGAATAAAGCGAATAAAACGAATAATAATAATGAATAAACGAATAAAACGAATAAAATCGAATAAAACGTACATTTAGAACTCGTTAAGACAATGCTTTGATAAACCGATGTTGTTTTATATTAAATTTACCTCAATAAGCCGATTTTATTAAGGTTTTTTAAATCGAAGTTTTTTTTCGAAAATATTGACTTCGGTTTAACGAGTTCTGACCGTATTACGAATAGAAACCATGCATTAATACTAAAATCAAAAAAACAACAATAAATAAACAAACAAATAGCTTTTATTGCGAAATAATTGAATTTGTTCCTTTATGGAATTGATCACACAAGTAATAGTCAATTTAAATAGCATATTTAATGTATAAAGTTTAATGATTTTTAATGTTGCATTTTTTTGATACATCAATCTCAGTCCAAATCTTTTATTTCTTTTTTTTGATAAATAACAAATTTATCCTTTGTTTAATTGTTTTAGTAGATTCAAATAGATTTTATTAAATCAATGGTACATTACAGCAAAATTTTCAGAGAACCCAAAGTGTATCAATTACACGAAAACATACTATTAAGTTAACTTATTACAAAGTCACTTTTAAAGTACAGCGAATTCTTGTTCCTTATATCATGTTTAATTAATTAATATCCCAGCCTGGGCGAATTATCCCATTTGGGATTATTTTCGTTAATACCTTCCAAATATATAATAATAATACGAAATACCAAAATAAAATATACACGAATACAGATATTTTTAATGTTAATATATTATTAATATGGTTGGCTCGGTCTAAAGACCCATATTGCTGCGCCACGTGCTTAAATTTCAAAAAATTGCGATTTCGTGATTCGTTCAAAAATGCAATAATATTAATATCAAAGATTTTTTTAAGTTCCCGGATCATTATAAGAACATGCGTTAGTATTATCTTGTCTAATGCTAATGCAAGCAAGTTTTTACTTGTTTTTATAGATTGCATGGCATACGTAACACAAATAATGATTCAAAAATGCATAGATTTCAAAGAAAAAATATAAAGTTTTTCTCCCCTTTTAATCAATTTCGTCATTACCATAATAATAGAATCTGCGGCAACAACATCAAACTATCTTTTTCTTTAAAAAACAAACAAAACATGACTAGTAATAGTAGTACTTCTGATGGAACTTCAATTAAAGTATCAGAAAAAGTTTCTCATTTTAAACAAGATGGTGATTTTTTATTTTCTTTTAAAAAAATAAATTATTTTACTTAAATTGATTGATAAAATTTTTTTATTAACAAATCATTCATTATTGTAATTGCTATAATTACTGTGTGATGATAAGTATGGTCTATTTTCACACCCTTGGCTGCAAGACTTAATGCTGTAAACTTGGGACAAGGTTTTATGAAGTAAATGAAATTATATGCGCTATCAATTTGTTTTTAATTATCAAGTAATTTTATTTAAACACATATATATGTATATTTACAAGTTTTCCACCTCCAGATTTTGTAAAGGAAGCGGCTAAAGATGTTTTACTTTATCAAGATAGTAATCAATATAGGTTAATTTTTTCTAATACATTATCTATCTGAACATTATAATTATAATCATATATATTCACAATTACATAATCATCAATTTTTCTTTTTAAAAAAAAGTCATCCTAAAGGTAGAATTCGTTTAAGGCAAGCATTAGCAAATACTTATGGGCCTTTATTAAACAACAGAACATTGGATCCCGAGACTGAAATTGTAATTTCTGCTGGCGCAAATGAAGGACTTTATTCTATTTTTGCAGGATTTTTGGATGAAGGTGATGAAGTAATTTTGATTGAACCTTTTTTTGATCAATATATTGTAAGAATATATGTATTTATTTATTTTGTATTCGTATGTATACTGTATGCATATATTTTACTAAATGTAATCACATATATATATTATTATTAAGTCAAATATTACAATGAATGGTGGCGTACCAGTCTATGTGCCATTAAGACCGCAAGGTGACATCATTAATAAGGTGATTTCTTCAGCAGATTGGAAATTGGATTTTAATGAATTGGAATCAAAAATCACAAAAAAAAGTAAAATGATTGTTTTTAATACTCCTCATAATCCTGTTGGAAAAGTTTTTTCTATTGATGAAATGATGGAAATTGCTAAAATTGCTCAAAAACATAATTTGTTGGTTATTAGTGATGAAGTGGTAATTATTGAAATAAATAAATTTAATAATATGTACATTTACACACACACACACACACACATTATTAATAATGATAATTTATAAAAATTGACAATTTTAATTTATAGTATGATAGACTTTATTTTAAACCAGATGTTCATGAACGCATTGCCAATCTTCCAGGAATGTGGGATCGCACAATAACTGTTGGAAGTGGAGGTAAAACTTTCGGTGTTACTGGTTGGCGTGTTGGATGGTCGATAGGACCAGAAAAATTGATAAAGACTGTATTATCTGCACATACTAGAATTGTATTTTGTGTAAATTCACCACTTCAGGTATATTATTGAATCTATTTTTTTAAAAAATAAAACTTATTTTATTAAATAAATAAGTAATTAATAATAACATTAACAATAATATCTTTTTTAAAAAAAAAGGAAGCACTGGCTATTTCTTTAGAAAAAGCTGACGAGTCAAATTATTATGAAGAAAATTGTGAACAATATAAATTACGTCGTGAAAAATTAATGAATGCACTATCTGATGCTGGATTACCATATACAATACCACAAGGAAGTTATTTCATACTAGCCAACACCTCAAAAATCAACATCCCATCAGACTTTGAATACCCAGAAGTCATACAATCCAGGACAAAAGATTATAAAGTTTGTTATTGGATGGCAAAAGAAATCGGTGTTGTGACAATTCCGCCTAGCGAGTTTTATTGTGATGAGAATAAATGGATGGCTTACGATTATGCTAGATTTGCTTTTTGTAAAACTGATGAAACTTTAGATCAAGCTGCTACAGCATTGAAAAAATTAAAGAAATATATTAAAGAATAAATTTGTTTTTTTTGCTTATGAATTGTTATTTTATTATATATGTAAAATATTTTAGGTGCAAAATTTTTGGGGGAATTGATTATATATAATTTTAGTATTTAGGATGAATCTGATTTATCCAAGGGAATTTGTAAAATCATTTGCCATTGAATGTAGATCAATATTATACAATAAAAACAATCACGTGCCAACTAGCACTATATAGGTAAGATGACGATGATAAGCTTGGTTCTAAAAATTTTTTAAGAGTTGTATAATGTGAATTATTACTATCCAAAATTTTTGTGGATAGGATATTTTCTCTATTTCAACTATTTATTTTTGACATTATTATTATTATCTGTTAGATTGATAGTTTCACAAACTTGTGAAAAAATTTTTTTTTCATCAAACTCATATTAATATATGTTGCATGAATTTTGTTTACCTAATGCCTTTAATATCTTGTTAGGCGGTAGTTTTTTTTTGACTTCATGACTAGGACTTTAAAATAGTATACCAATAATAAGAATATCATTTTTTTAAAAAATAATGCCTCAAGAGACAAAAAGAAACCGGTTGTGACAAATATTTTGGGTAAGTATTTTAAGGATGGTGGTGGTTATCACTTGCCACTTGCCGTCACTCTAGCTCAATATTTAATTTCTTGATGTAATTAGAAGCGATGCTCTTGAACCTAAACCTTCAAGAATTCCAATTCTGAATAAGGTGAATAATATCAATTAAGTAGTGGGGGAAAGTTTCGAAATCACATCATCCTACTTATTACCACAATCATCCTCCTCACTGTTGCAACAACTCTTTCCTTCACCACCACTATCTATGCTCTTCGTTCCCTCCAAATATAATAGACAAGATTAAAAAAATTTTTTTATAATGAAAATTAATTATCTAATAAATTTTTTGTTGAATTTATTGCGGGTTAACTGGATCTTATTTTGATGATCAAGAAATTCTGAATGCTTCTGTATTGGAAACAGATGAAACTGAAGCAGAAATCCATGCTAAAGAAACTCATAATTGGGATAAATGGATATGGCCTTCTGGCATTCTGGAAAAGAAGTTCTCTATAAAGCCAGTTCCGAAGCAGAGCATTCACTAATGTTAGTCTAATTTAAACATTAGAGATATTTTTGTATTTTCTTTTGTAAATACTTAAAAAACTTTTAATTTTAGGCCAGAAAAATTTAATACAATTGCATGTTTTTTTATCAGATCGAGTGAAATTTTTCTTTTCTTTAAAAAAAAAAATGGCAAATATAACATTTTCTAATCAAGATAAGAGAATAGCGAGGCCGAAAATGACAAATAATCCACTTCCACCAAAAGAATCAATCGAAACAATAGCTGTTCATACGAGAGATCCTTCAACTGATTCAGAATCTCCTTTACTATTATTACCTTCACCTGTGATCTTGTCTACAATGTATCATCATAATCATTATGGCGGTAGTGGTGGTAGTAACGGCAAACTAAAATAGGTCATAAAAGACAATTGTCAACCTCAAATTTACAACAATCACAAAAACGTCGAGTTTATGTCAACATGCCATTACCAACAGAAGAAATTAATCAGTATGGTGAACCTAAAATATCTTTTGTACCAAACAAAATACGTACCTCAAAATATACCCTTTTAAATTTTCTACCAAAAAATATATTTGAACAATTTCGTAGAGTGGCAAATATATATTTCCTTTTTTTGGTCATATTACAACTTTTTCCACTTATTGGTAATGGTGTTTCTCCTTCTCCATCACAATTATGACTGCAATTAAAGATGCTTTTGAAGACTGGAAACGTCACTCCCAAGATAATACACTTAACAAATCAAGAACAACCAAATTATACAATTGGCGTAATGTTAATGTACCTCGAAGTGATGGTAAACGTTTTAAATTTTTACGTGGTATATTGAATGGTTCACAGAAAAATAAAAATAATGAAAATAATAATAAGAATTATGCAAGTCAAATGGAAATATCCATCAATTTATGGTGCAAAATGGATAGATAGTCGTTGGCAAGATGTTAGAGTTGGTGATATTATACAATTGAGAAATAATAAAAGGATTCATTGGTTGTTTGTATATGTTAGGTGAATTAGCATATAAATATCCTAAAGCAAATCCTTCTCTTTTCTGTTCGATTAAAGTATTTTTTTTACATACATTTGGTAAGGCGTTGGCTAGTTATTATTATTATTTGACCTACATTAATTAACATAATATATTTATCTATAAAGAGGATCGTATGGAGCTATGATCAATGATGATGGTTTCAGTTGGAATTTTCTTATTTGAACGCATGACGAAAGTCACCGTTCCAGTATTATTTAATGATCATGACAAATTATACGAGTATTTAAATTTGTTGTGGACATTTGCTTGTGCTGATCGGGTTCTTGGAGCATTGGAATGTATATCTTTATATCCAATTGTTTTAAATAAATCGGTTCGCAGTTAAATTTATTATAAATATGTATTTAAATTTATAATCAAATAAATTGGTTCACAGTTAAATTATTATTATAAATTGAAATAAATTTTATTACCTGAAAAAATTTTTATAAGTTACGAGCAACAATTTTCCAATGATGTAGTTGTGGTACAGGAAGTATTAAAGATTTTAATGTCTTGAAATAAAAATATTATACTGATGCATTGCATAATACAATTTAATATGTATCAATCTTTATCACAGATTAAACTAGAAAAAAGTCAAGCAACTTCAGCTAGACCATATTTCCAATAAGTTCACCCATCATATATGGATCTGACAGATTTAATACCACTCCAACCGCATATACCACAAAAAGACAAAGACAAAAGAAGGTGTTGGAGCCATAAGACCGACTGGCTTACCACATGGCGCTAAAAGTCCATTTATAATTGATCCATATTGAAACAAATATTTTGTTTTAAAAATTGAATTCCTATTTTCATATTTATATACTGCTTTTAAATCAAGAAATAATGCAAATTATAAAGAAAATACATATTGGAATTAAGATAATGGAAGCTTGATTCAGTTGATGCAATTACTCTTTTGATAATTAATTTATTAATTTAATTAAAGAAGAAAAGGTTTCCGTGTTACTAAATGTTGTAGATTTTTATATTTTCTTATTTTTGTATGTTTCCCTAATCCAACGACTTTACCCAATTTTGAAATGTTTGGTTTCACGGGAAATAATTCATTTGTAAAGAATATTCAGTTCAGTTCAGTTACAATACGAATCAGCACGAATATTCTAAACTTCCTGTTTCTTAACTTTAGTAAACTGAATTTTTGGGGAAGGATGAGATCAAAATCAAAAGGTAAAACCTTGTGATGAGTCGTTTTTTTTTTTTTATTGCGCTGGCTTGAAATTTGTTAAATAATAAAAAAATTGAAATTTGAACAGAAATATTTTGGTTTTCCATAAAAACAAGTAGACATTACATACAACCAACTTATTAAAAATTGGCAATTGGGATAGACAAGTCATCGTTTGAAAAGGCAGAGGAGAACAAATAAATGATTCAATTAAAATCGAAAATATTTATTTTTAAATAAACTTTTTATTTTTATTTTCATTTAAAACAAAGTACTTTGGTAAAAAGCAACAATTGTGGATCTTTGGTGTGCTAATACCACAAATGTTGATTCATCTAACATTAGTTTGATAGCTTTAAAAGCACACGATTTAAAAACTCAATGACTTGATTCTAGAAAAGGTAATAGTTAGTTATAAAGAGTAATACTGGTTCGTAAATAATCCAACGTTTGATAGCATCAACAATAATGAAGATGGTTTAGTAAAATTTGTATATTATTAATGATAAATATCATCAACAGCAGCAAGAATCAAATTATTATTAGAAAATTTTGCAGTATGGATTCCTCGCAAGTTTTTATTTTTGATTAATCAGTTAATTATATACAAGTTTTTGAAATATTTATCATAAAATCAAAGTTGACGAAGAAGAAGAAGATTTAGATAGCAATTTATTTTTATTGTTTTTTATAACCGATTGTATTTAATATATCATATTGTGTAGTTAAAATAATAGCACTGATTAATTATTGCAAATTTAAAAATAATATTCACAACTCGTTTTTTCACTAACTCTGCCATTTTTTTCTTTGCCACCTGTGAGAACTTCACTAGTTTTAGAAAGGATCTGTTGAGCATCAAAAGATAATGTTGCTGTATCATCGTCTACAATTAAGTCAAAAGTGTGTAATATATATCTAACAACTTTGTAAAAAGTCCAGCCAAAAATAGTGAAAAAAGCAGTAACAAATGATGCAAAAATCATTATAATGAATACAGGAATCAAGAAAAATGATCCAACACCAATGAAAAATCCTTCAGCCAAAAAGATTCCAGTGCCAGTAACTAACACAACAATACTTGTTGTAATAAAAAGAAAAATCAATAAGATTGTTAAAGGTATGGCATTTAATGCTATCACTCCATAAGTAAACCAACTCAAAGGTGGAAATTTTTTCCAAAAGAAAAATGTTGATTTTTGCATATAATATATAGGATGTGTAGCAACCTCTTTGCCTTTTTGTGCCGCATAACCAATAACTCCTTTAGTTTCACTAATTGTGTCTTCAGTAGTTTCAATAATTTTAGAGCCTGTTGAAGCAATTACGCCTATTGCTAATCCTGATGCTCCTGAAATAGCTTCTTTTCCATGTTTATAAGTTTCTATTATTTCTGATTCTACTTTTTTTCGTTGTTCTCCATATTCTTCATCTTCTCCTTGTTCTTGCTGTTCCTTTTCTCTTTGTTCTAGTAGTAGTCGTTCTTGATAATTATTAGTTCTATATTGATACATTTCTAATTTCAATTTTATTATTGTTATAATTATATTTTTTTTAGTGAGAAAAAAATGTTATTTTTAAACAAATAGATTACATAATTAATTAATTAATTAATTTAATGATTTAATGATTTAATGATTTAATGATTTAATGATTTAATCTTCAAAAAAAGACCTTCAAAATATTGTAACTAAGAAGTTAACTTACAAAAATTAGTTGATGCTAAATATCCCTTTATTTGTAATGGCAATTCTTATTGGATGTGTGTGTAATTTGTCAGTCCCACGGTATTAATTATTATTATTCTAATTTGATGCTTCAATGATAAAATCACATTACTTTACTGCTTTCTCTACAGTGCGTATTATATTGAGGGTTATTACTTCTGCAAAATGATATAAATCACATGATGACCTCGACAAAATATTAATCAAAAATAATTTAACTATAATAATGATAAATTGAATTAATGATTTTAATTTTTGCACGAGTTATAAATTGAGACACGTCCAATTTATTTTGTAAAAAAAATTTTTTAAACTATATACCAGTAAAATTTTATAATCGAATGACTTCTATCCCCATTTGATACCCTTGTTGTTTAGCAACCACCACCAAATTTGAGATATAACTTCTTTATCACATGTACCTGCTTTAAGAAATTTTTAAGGTATGCTGTTAAATAATCTGGCACTCAAAGTCAAATTTTGCCTTTTTATTTCAGTATAATACCGGGCACACAGTCTTGTACAATCCCTTTGTAGTTGATTGTTTTGAGCAAGATCACTAATTATGATTTATGATACTCCTAATTTAAATAAACATCAACTGACGAGAACACTCCTAATGACTCTAATGAAATGAAAAATATTGACAGCTTGATAACAGAGAGCAAAGAAAACAACCCAGTATTACCTAATTACACTTTACTCCAACTATCTTATGGGGATATTGAATAATGAGAACAAGCTCACAACTGAGAACGCAATGCGAGCTTATGATTTTCGTGTTACAAATCACACGCGAGAACAAAAATTCATTCATTTTAAGTCGGGTTTGGGATTGCATCTTCTTCATAGAAGGCGACATCACTCGGGCCAAGACAGTAGTCTATTTTATTAAATCCAAGACATATAAATAGGACGGCCGTCCCCACTTTTTTTTTTGAAAAATTTGAATATTTTCATGCAACAAAATCGGATCTTAATCTTTATTATCATGATGATTCATTGTTGTTAACAATTACAAGCTCACAACTGAGAACGCAATGTGAGCTTTTGCTTTTCATGTTACAAATCACGCACACCATTCTACGCGAGAACAAAAATTCATTTATTTTAAGTCGGGTTTGGGATTGCATCTTCTTTGCCGCAAAGAGCAAACAAATGACATCACTCGAGCCTATTTATTAAATCCAAGACATATAAATAGGACAGCCGTCCCCATTTTTTTTTTGAAAAACTTGAATATTTTCATGCAACAAAATCGGATCTTAATTTTTATTATCATTCTCAAAAAATGATGATTCCTTCTCATAATTGATGGATCTTCATATATTACAAATGTAACTAATCAAATCAATTAACGAATTTTATCTTTTTTTTTTTGTTTCCTCCTAAATAAAATAAACAATTGACAAAAGAGAGGTATGTCACGAAGGGTCAATACACCCAGCATGAGCCACAAGCAAGGGTTCCATTCTCTCACTTGCTGGACTTTGATAACACATTTAAGTGAGTCACATAGGTTCGCCATTGCATGTCTTACCTCAAGACGAGTACTAGTAATGGAAAAATGAGCCTTGCATCAAGTTGTGCATGGGGTATATACAGTTTACAACATTTATTGGACAAATTCTATTCTATTGAATTTTTATTTTTTTTTAATTACATAATAAAAATTACGGAACGTTTGTCAATTATTCAATAGTTTGTATAGGTGCAATCAAAGTAAGTGTTAAATACAAGATCGAGAAGTTTGTAAATCAAGTTTTTAAATAAACGTTTTATTAATTATTCAATATTTTGTATAGGAGTGATTGAAATAAGTGTTAAAGTCGAGATCTACGAAGCTGTTTGTAAAATATATTTAATGAATGCTTTATCAATTATTCAACAATCATATAGGCGGGTTTGATCGAATAAGTGTTAAAGTTGAGATCTACAAAGCTGTTTGTAAAATATATTTAACAAACTCTTTATCAATTATTCAATAATCATTATAAGCAGGTTTGATCGAAGTAATGTTAAAGTCAAGGTCTATGAACTTGCAAATTGAGTTTGCAAAACGGACGTTTTATCAATTATTCAATAATTATATGGGCGGATTTGATCAAGTAAGTGTTAAGGTCAAGATTTACGAAGCTTGTATTCCAGCTTTGCAAAATGAACATATAGACATGATCAAAGCATTTTGAGTAATAGACAAATAATCAATTCAATTGTTGATTGAATTAAACACACAGCACTTTATAATAATCAATTTAATTGTCAAATAATTAAAAAGTAACCAAATAATAAATTCAATTGTAAATGCATAATGCTTTTCTTAAAAGTAAACAAACCAATGATCCAAAAAAACAGGACATATGATAATAATAGTAAAAAATGTTTTTAGTAATAAACATAATAAACAAATAAATAAATAATTAAACGCATAATGCTTTTCTAAATCAATGGACAAATGATAATTCGTAAATTGTAACACTTTAAACAAAATCAATGGTACGATCCAAAAAACACGAATGTTTTTAATAATAGCAAATCAATGGTATGATCCTCTTCACACTGACTAAATATTAAACGAAAAAAGAAAGATGCTTCGCCACCACCAAAAAGTTATTCTAGTATAAAATAAAATAACAAAAAACAATAATTCGATTGTTGAAATTAAATAGCTCTTCGTAAATGTAAAATAAATAAAACTTTTTATTCTTACCAAATAGTTCTCTTCGGTTGGAAAAAAAAATTATTATTATTGCACGATAAACGTTCATCACGTGGAAAAAAGGTATTTACATTGAAATATTATGGAGTGGGTGAAATTCTGATTGGCTAATTTGAATTTCACATATGTGAATTGCGAATTCACACAATTTCATTTTCACGTACAACATCATCAAAGAAAGAATAAAGAATAAAGAATCACAGATCGATTTCAGAAAAATAAAAAATTTTTTTTTTTGAAATTTACCACCCAACGAAAACAAAAAATTCTTTTCCAAAAAATTAGGTTTGAAAAATATAGAATTTTGCTGGTTCATTGATCATGCCTCTCCTCACCTTGCGAAGCATTTGCATGCAGCGCTTGCAATTGAATCTATTAAGAAACGAAGCATTTTACGCACGACACAATTTTCGCCAAATATGGTGAAAACGTTGATCGCGCCAAAAGCCGAAAAAACCAAGTGCGGCTAAACGCAAAAGGAGACAATCAGCGAGAAACCTGCACGAAGGTCGCTCGCCTTACTGATTTTGAAAGGTGGTCGTGACACGGCAAATGTTTCGTTTCTTATTTGTGTTAATTAATTGTGTTAATGATAAATGGTTGTGGTCACCGTACCGTGCGAATCCCAATTGCTAACTGTTTGTCATGATTTGTGAAACTGAAAAAACGTCAGGGTTGAGCGAAACAGATATTTGACTGAAAGGAAATCGTGTTTCGCTTTAGATGTTTTTTGCGTGGTGTCGACCGCTGTCTACCGTTAGGTCTTACACCGACGTTTCGGACCGTTCAAAATGACCAAAAACTGATGGTCTTGTCTTGGAACCTTTACCTCGGCATGTCGTCACACAACGCGTTAGTAATATTTTCTGGTCACGAGACCGTGGTTCAAAAACGTTTTATTCGTTGTCAATTTAAAAAAAAAATGATTGATAAACAAACAATATGTGCAAAATTTTTTTTTTGTTGAATTAAAAAATTTTTTTTGGATTTTGACCATTTGAGAGAGATAGTGGGTGGTGATCTGGATAAGAAAAAACTTTGATTTTGACCATTTGAAGGATAGTGGATGACCTGATTTCCTTTTGGAGAAATCAATAAAATTTCCTTTCGGGAAAAACAAATAAAATATGCCGATTGATTAAGAAAACAAAGCTTAGTTGATTTTTTTTAAACAATCGAAATTTGTAAATGACATTTGATGTTTGCATGAAGCTTATTCTTCTATAGCGATAGATGAAAAAAAAACACGAGGAAAAGATCAGGACAAAAGATTTTAACAATCGAAATTCGCAAATGGCTTTTGATTCACACGAGGGTTCTTCTTTGCGAAGGATCTTTTTTTCTTTTAATTAAAGAAAAAAAAAGCTTAGTTGATTTTTTTAACAATTGAAATTCATTCTTTTATGGTGAAGTAGACTTGAAAAAAACATCTGATCGATCAAATTAACCTTTAGTTGGGATAAACACGAGGAAAAGATCAAGACAAAAGATCTTTTTTTTTTAACAATCAAATTTGTAAAGCTTATTCTTCTATGGTGATGTAGGTTTGAAAAAAACATTTAATCGATCAAATTGACCTTTGATCTGGGATGTATAGATAAATAAATGAATAAAAAACAAACCGATTCGCCTCTCGAATGTTTTTTATTCGCTTGCTTTCTGCATTAATATTAAAATCAAAAACAACAACAAACAAATAAACAAACAGCTTTTATTGCGAAAACATTAATTTTGTTCTTTTGGTGTTAATGATTGGATCGATCACACAAGTAGTAGTAGTCAATTTAAACAGCATTTTTTTTAAAGAATTATTCAAAATAATATTTAAATGTATAATGTTAATGATTTTTAATGTTGCAAAAAATTTTTTTTTGATACATCAATCTCAGTCCAAAATCAATCATATTTATATACTTTAAAGTTTCTTTGATAAATAATAAATTTATCTTTTGTTTATTTGTTTCAGTAGATTTTATTAGATCAAATCACATCAGCCGATTTGGTTTTTTGGATCCTTTTCTCAAACCCTACATCTTATTGTGTCTCTACGTTAAATACGTTAAACATGATGTGTAAACTGGTCAATAGAATGATAATTAACCCCAAAAAATTTATTTGCTCCGCCAAAAAAAACTATTTTACTATTCGATAGTCCGTCAAACCAAATGGCCTCCACCTCAAAACCAATGGGTTTTTGCTAGCATAAAGTATTCATAACGTTATGATCATACCGTACTGGATTTTGGGGTTCAAACAAAATCAGCGCATATGGACTACTCGATCAATGCACCATCTGGCCATGAAATAATTTATTTTATTAAAAATTACATCATTTATCATACGAATACATGATAGGATGCTGTGCTAATTTTGATACACCGAACTAATGTTGTTTGACGAAATGTTACCACATTTGTAACGTCAAATTCGCTGCCATAAAGTCAAAATAACGTAAGTAAAATCGCTATAAAATATAAAAGCTCACAAAAAAAAAAAAAACTATATAAATATTGTATATATTTCAAGGTTTTCTTTTCAATTTTCTTGTGAAACTTGTTTCATTAATTGTTCCCAAGGAGCCAAGTTTTGCTGAATACAAATTCAGTTCCCACACACTCATTTACTACTAAACTCGAACATTCCTTATATTAATAACGTGATACATTGTAAAATCATCGATTAGGGATTTGGCACTTTATTTATGTTCCAGGGTCAACTAATTTTAGTGTATCAAATGAAATTTACGCAAAAGCCTTTTATAATTATTACTGTGTAAATAATTATGGAAGTTTTTATAATATCAATATTGATTAATTAAGCTACTTGCGATAATAAACACAGCTCTATCTTTATCCTTATTGTAGTGATCAATAAAAATTTCATTAAGGATAACTTCTGGTATTCGCATAACTTCGGGTCCTCTCAGAGGAAAATAATACATTCTAATAAAATAAACCGTGATATAATCGTTATTTTTATTAAATAAAAATAATTGTCAATGAACTTTTAAAAATAAAATAAAAATAAAAACGTTGTCTTATTTTCTTTGTTTAAAGCGCTTTGATAAAAGCAACAAGTGTAGTTGGTGGAACTTTGGTAACAAGCCATGTTTATTTACTTTAGTGAGGAAGCAAGCAAGGTTAGGACTAACGTTGGTTAACTAGTGGGTGTTAATGAAGTAATATTATTGTAGTCGTAAACGTAAAGCCGTTGAACAAGCTACTTAAGTTGTCTTGCAAGTAAATCAAATCGAGTTTGCAATCTGTCAGCAAACGACTAAAACAAATCAATCACAAGTGAATAAAAAGAACTTAATAGCATTGCAAAAGGGCCATATTCAGCTATCTGGTTATTGTGAGTTATTAACCGACAAGGGTAACCCAAAAGTTGAGCCATAATTGTTAATTAGCCAAAATGATACCTCACAATATCATCATTCAACAAGAAAAGTTTATTATTTCAAAATATTAAGAAATAAAATAAGAATGAAATAAAAATAAATAAAAAGAAAATAATAAATTTATAGCAGAGACTAAATTAGTCATTCAACAATTCTTTTACTATTGTCACTAGAATCTAATGTTAATTAATTAATTAATTAATATCATTAGTAATAATCAATGATTAGTAATTTCAAATTAATTAATAATGAAAATTTATTCACCTTTGTTAACATTTTAGAAAAAAGAGTTACAATCAAGATTATTTAACGAACTATTACTTGTATAACTTTTAAAGCTTTTAGATTTAGCAATCTCTTCATCTAATATTCTACTTGTATGGTATGCATCTGGATGTGATTTGTGTGCTTGCTGCAAAGTACTACTATCACTGCTACTACTAGTAGTATTATTACTATCATAATTTTTAATAATTTCATCATGTTTATTTTTAGCAAATTCAAACAGCTCTTTACTAGTTGGTCTTTTTGATGGATCCACATCCCAACACCTCTGCATCATTTGCACATAATAATCAGGCATTCCAGGTAGTATTGGTGGTCTTAAACCTTCGCATATATCAAAAATCAAACGATGATTGTGAGCTCTATCATCAAATGGTGTATGGCCTGCAAATATTTCCCACATTAACATCCCAACACTATAAATATCAGTTTCTTTGGTGTTTTTTGTATCAATTTTACCTCTAAGTAGCTCGGGTGCAACATATGATACAATCCCATAGACTTTATTTGATGATTCATCATCAACTGGTCCACATAATCCCAAATCTGTAATATAACAACAACCTCCATTTATTAATATATTGCCACTATGTAAATCACAATGGATTAAATCTTTCTGATGTATATCATTTAATGCCCAACATAAATAACCAAAAATTCTAATTCTGTCTTTTAATGTTAAATTTTTTTTTGTAAATAACCCCTTAAATTTCCTTCTGATAAATAATTTAAAACTATTGCATAATTTCCATTATCTGGGAATTTAGTTATGCCATGACAATTAACAATCAACCCTGATTTAATTTTACAATAATTCACTGCCTATTGAACATAAAACAAATTAGTATTATATAATACAACATTGTTTTAAAAGACAACTACCAACCTCATCAAAAAAGCCTTTTCCTGGATTACTTGAATTGTTTAAACTTTTTAATACTACTCTCTGTCCACTACCTCCTAAATAACTAAATTCCTTTTTGTTTTCGTCGTAATCAAATATTCTTCCTCTTGTCCATGTGGTAGTAAAAATCGAACTAAATCCACCTTCTGTCAATTTTGTCACTTTTTTAAATTGTTCAAAAGGTATCCATTCTAAAATATAGTTTGGAAGAGATGGTTTCATTTGACATTGTTGAATAAAATCATCAATTATGTTATTTCCAGATGTCCAAGTGGTGAAAAGACTCTGTAATTGTAAACTAATACAGCCTTCACAGAACCTATCAGAGTATCTTGTCAATTTACACTTGTTACATTCTTTTGGTTTTCCCACTTTATCTCTTGCATTCTCTAATTCAAACTCATAAATAAACTTTTCTTTACAATATTCTTTTTCATTTTCAGAAAGCTCCTTGTTTTTTTTGACCAATAAAAAAAAAAAATCTTTTCTACTTTCTCTATCACAACTAATACTGGCATTATTACGCATTTCATTATTAATTTTACGCACAAAATTCTCTCTTTCTGGTGATAACGATGATAATAGTTTATTGTATGACATTATATAAAGATATAAAATATAAAATTCGACTTGGTGTTTGTTTTAATATTAATGAATATGAGATTTTTGTGTGATGTGTAACAAACAATTTTTTTCGTATATTTGATTGCCTTTAAAATCACCAGTCGATTTATCATGATTCAACAATAAAAAAAAATCTTTGAAGATTTAAAATTTATAAAAATAGAAAACAAAATTAAAACTTACAAATACATTCGATAAGTCGGTCATGTGGGGATGAGCACATATGACAGACTTATCGAGTAAACCGACTTATCGAATTAAATTACTTAAATATTAAGAAAAATTTTGGCCGACTTATCGCGAGACCGACTTATCGAGTTTACATATGTATGTACCAAAACCTGTCGTATGTGCTATGTAAAATTACCAACATTGATCAATCTATGCAACTTCAAACTCAGATACCAAAGACAGCTCAAGCACATTATTAATATTATTACGTATTACTATTACACATAGTTAACTTCAAAAGTCAAAAATTCTAAAAAAATCAATTTAATATGTATGTAAAGACAATTTGATTTTTTACATTTTATGAAATGTAATAATAAAGATTTGTAAAAAAGAAAAAGGCAAAAGTAAATAGTAAAAGTTCTAATTCAAATTATAACATTTGTAAACTTCCATGATAATTATTTTTCTTGCATCATTGAAATATACATGCAATGATCTAACAATTCTTTATTCATCCCCGGGACACATTTTTACATGATTTGGAACTTTTTATAATTCTATTTTATCATTATCATTATCATTATTGCTTGCTTGTATCAAGCGTTTTTACCTTTTATCAAACATTTTTACTTATGTCAAGTGTTTTTACTTACGTCAAGTGGTTTTCAAAAAATCTAATTTGATATTGATTTTTTCAACATCTCCTCAACTCAATATCAACACACCAACATGATCAATAGACTATATTATACAAAGTAACCATTTTCGTGAAACTGCAAATTCCTTTTTTTTATAGATAAAATTACCAAAAAGACATTAAATCCAACAACCAGTCCTGAATGTTGCACCGAACTGATTCGTTAATATAACATGATACAGTTACACAAATCATCACACGTAATAATATTCACAATATAAAAACATTTGAAAAATGACACCAACAGAAGAGTATTCGTTGAAATATGTTTATAGTAGTAAGGTAATTAATTAACCGATTAACTAGTCAATTTATTTAATTCAAACGACTGTCATTATTTTTATCTTAAAAAGGAACTTTTTTCACCATGGTAAAAAGGATCAAATTAAAGCCCCATTTTATGGTGTTAGTTTCAATAAATTTGACAATTCTGGTGACTCAAATTTTGCTATAGTTGGTGGCTCTACAGTATGAATATTTGTTATTTATTGTTATATTATTTAATATATTCATTTTATTAAATTTATTAAACATAATAATGATGATGATGATGATGATACCCTATTTAGATTATAGTCGTATCTATCGATGGTAGGAAATCTTCAGAACCGAATTTATATCAATATGAGCAGGTTAATGTAATTTTTATAAAGTCAATTTTCTCACTTTAATAAGGATAAATCTTTCATCTGATTAAAAAAAAAATTATTTTCTCAGGATATTGTTCCTTTAAAGGATCCTGAAAATTTTTATTGTTGTGCATGGATATATGATCAAGATACTGATTCACAATGGATTGCCGCTGGTGGATCTACAGGAATTATTAAAATCTTGGATGTTTGTACAGGACGTTTAATAAAGGTAATGATAATAATGATTATTATTATTATTATATTGTCATAAAAACTTTTTTAAATTTCTTTAAGCTAATTCCATCATCTGTCAAATGCATGAACAAGAAACTTATTGGACATGGAGATGTAAGTAGTTTGTCACAATCAATATTTTTTTACATACATACACACTAAATATTGAACTTTGGATTTTTGTTTGATCACTAAGGAAATTAATGAAATACAAAATCATCCAAGAGATACAAATTTGTTATTTTCAGGCAGTAAAGATTTTTCAATAAGACTATGGGATTTGAAAACATGTCAACCAATCGTGATATTTGGTGGCGAGTGTGGACATCGTGAACCGGTTTTAAGCATTGTAATTATATTCTCTTTTATATACATATTGAAATTTGTATTTAATTAATTTTCATGTGATATATATAATTGTTAGGATATACACATATCTGGTAATTTCTTAGCATCTGCTGGGATGGATCATGCAATAAAAATATGGACTTTGTGCACACCAATTATTCAAAATGCAATCGATGTATCTAAAAACAGTAAACCACAAAGATATAGCGGACAGTGTTGTACCACTGGTGATTATATTATAACACCACTTTTTGTGCATTTTCCAATATTCTCATCAATTGATATACACAACAATTATGTTGATTGTGTAAGGTGGTATGGCGATTATATATTGTCTAGATGTGCTGCGACAACTACTATAATAATGTGGAAACCAAAAATTAAATTGTCACCAGTCGAGGACAAGTCTACAATAACTAGTGTTGTTGTTGGGGGTCCAAGTAAGGTAAGTGATTGTTTAAACTTTATGAATTAGAGAAAATATGAGTAATACTTATACTACATTATTACATATATATCTATCTATATATTAATTAAAATTACAGCCCTCAACAAGTTATGATATTCATTGCGAATTAGATTTTGAAAATTGTGATATTTGGTTTCTACGTTTTACACTGTCACCTGATCAAGAGCAACTTGTCATCGGAAATCAAACAGGGGATATATTTTTATGGGACATGAATCAAATATCAAATGTTATTGCTAATTATACAAAGAAAAAGATATTTAAAATTTGTGGGAAAAAAACTGCCAAAGGCAAGAAAAAGAAAGGTAAAGATGTAGCAAACTCTGATTTATTAGAATGCATCAAGTATAATAGTAAGTATAGTGATACTACAATCAGACAAATTGCATTTTCAAAAAACAAACAATGGATGATTGCTGTATGTGAAGACGCGTCTATCTGTTGCTGGAAATTGGAACAAATAGTGTCATCTGATAATTTGGAAATTGACAACAATGACAATAATGATGATGATAACGACAATAACGATGACGACAATGACTATAATGATGATGACAATGAAATGATAACATAGATAAATTAGAAAAATTATATTATGTATTATATACATGATATTTGTAATAATTTCACAATAAAAATTAAATTATTATTATTGATTCATTATCCAATTATAATTAATAATGATAATTTCATTTAAACTTTCTTTTCATATATAGTTTATAATAATCAAAAATGTTTTTATACATGCTTGAATACAAAATTATAAAGAATCCTACTTTTATTTTTATTTCGTGGAATAATTAATTTGATTTTTTTTTTTGTTTTAATTGTATATAGTAATAGGATTTTGAAGGATAAAAATTAGCAGAGTTTATATTACAAACTGGAACTATTTCATTTACCATTAGCAAAAAAAAATTTTATACCACTTCTCTTTCTCGGTTTTCTTTTAACTTTCTTGAAATATCTATTAATCCTTGGATAATTGATGTTGTCAAATAGATTTTAGGTTTTCTCCTATAATTGTTATTGCATGATTTAAAGATGACATTTATGTTATTTGATTGTGATATATTATTTGATCATTTGTAAGTAAATGTTATTTTTATTTATTATTTGAGAAATTTAATTTAATTTAATATGGATTATTATTCCACAATATCCATTTTACAATCATCTTATATATACAATGATGACCACAATTAAAAACAAAGAAGATAAGCGAGAAAAGGAAAAAGAGGAAATTGCCCAAAGATAAAAAAATAATGGTAAAGATGTTGATGGCAAATCTTTAGAAAAGGAGAAATTTATAACCTGAAAAAATTTCATGATAAATGTCTATTATCACAACTAGTTGTGAATTTAATCCTGTTCATTTTCATTTCATTAATAATATATTAAATGTAATCGACACAATAATTGACATCATTGTCCCTAAACCTACAAAACAAAACAAATAAATGAAAATATTTTTTTCAGCAAATTTAATAAAAATTAATGAATCCCTAATGGAGATGTTTATTATGAACCATTGGTCGTCAATCATCATATTGTTTAAAAACGATTAAAAGTTCGTGTTTCAAAAATATAATGTCGATCAACACGTAAAAAATAATCGCAACGTTAAATAATGGAAAATACAGATGTAACAAATTTTACTCGAATGGATTTAATTCAATTTGCTAGCGATGAGTTAATTACGATTGAACCATTCTTTAATTCAAGAAAGTTCACAATTTCCGGAGTAAATAACTATCAATTTTATTAATCTATTTAATCAATACACCAATATTAGTTAATAATATTTATTATATATAATTGATTTTAGAAAGAGTTTGGACCTTTTAATCCACCTAAAAAAGCTCAAGTGCCATTATGGGCAGCCTTAATGTTGAAAGAAAAGAAAGTTTGTAAGATCATACAACCTGATTGGTTAACTGTTGGTTAGTTTAATGAATAACAGATTCTCATGTATTTCAATATGTACTCACATTGTATATTATAAATATATATTTTTATTAGAGAATCTAGACATAAGGTCAAAAGAGGAAAAGCCAGAAAGTGCTTTTGCTGATTTACCATACTGGTATAATGAAATTTCAAGTATTTTATTAAAAAAGTAAGTATTCTTTTATAATAATATACATACATACATGATCAATTAATTAATTTATTATATACAAAAGAGCTGAAGATGATTTAGAAAATCCAAATCAAATAAGATATTTACTACAAGGACTTAAAGAAAAACGTGAAATGAAAATAAGACAGGGTTTATTGGGGTTGGATCCTTCAATTCGTCAGGTAAAATTTTATATTTGCTTTTTTCTTTTCTTTAAAAGACGATAGGAGAGAGATGATACTAATATACTGTATATATTATCTATGTATCGGGAACAATTATATAGATGAAAAGTATAGGAGCAAATGAAATTCATTCAATGAGACCTATGTTTACTAAAACTTTTGATAAATTGAGAATAATCAATCAAATTAATCACAACGATAATAATGATATTAATAATGAAAGAAATGGAAGATAAAAAACGTTAAAATTTTATTTTGTTCATGGAAAAAGATTAATTAGCAGATTAATAATTAAATAAATAATTTATCATAAATATAAATGTGCATGAATAAATTATATTAAGTGCCGAGAGTATAAATTTTTAGATTATTAGCAATTCTTTTATCCAGTTTTGGTTCAGAAAGTTCATCTTTAAAAAACATTTCTTCGTCTTTTCCAAAATCCAAATCTTCATTTTTAAAATCTCTTGTTTTCCCCAATACTATTCCGACAGCCTCTTCGCCGGCAATTTCAAAATTTTTATACGAATTAAAAAAATGATAAACTCTTAAAGGAAAATTTTTCCAACCTATTCTATTATAAAAATGAATATATCCAACTGGATCAACTTTTGGAATTGAAAATTCTTCTTCATTAAATTGTATTTCTTGAGTCGATTTATTGATTTGCTTTTTTAAAGAAGTTGGATTATTATTATTATTATTATCATTATTATCATCTTCTTTTTGTTGTGGTTGATCTTTTGATGTAACCAAATTTTCTTGATTCTCCTGTTTGGTGGAATCATCAGCGGGTTGTTCCAGTGAAGAAAAACATCCTTGATTTAATCCTTCAAGAAATTCCACCCAACCAACACGACCAACAACAATAATCCCACCATCCCCAACTCTATTTAATGATGATGGATCCTTGTTGTCGGTATTTGAAGAAAGATCACGACGTTTTTGTATTATTTCTTCACATACTTTGGATTTTAATTCTCCGCGTCGTGCGCCTTCAACTACTTCATAATCTAATGCAGCAGCAACAAGAATTGGCTGACTTGTCAACAAAAAAAAAAAAATAACAAGACATTATTATAAATAATTAGATAAATAAAAAAATGTGTTAATAATAATTAAAAAGTCTTTTTATTTTATATTTTCACCTTTACATATTCCCTGAAATATTCTCTTGTTTTATACAATCCATCACCTACTGGTGGTGCCAAATATATAAATACTTTTCTAGGCAGTTCATGCACACCCAATGGTTCTAAAGCTAAGTGAGAAACTCTATCTTGAACGTTTTTTTTTGCTTCTTTTGATAAAACATTATCACGATAAATTAAACCTGAAATTCCAATGCATGTTCCAAAAAATGTCATTACTTTTTTGGATGGTAATTTAAAAGATTTTAATTTAAACGACATTTTTTTTGTTTTTTTTTGAAAATCAAATTTTATGAATTAGATAATCTAAAAAAGTTTTATCCAGCCAATCAATTTTATGTATATATTACATTAGATAAATAATGTTTTTTCTCTCCAAAAAAATGTTTAGAAAATATTTTAATTCAAAAATTTATAATTTTTTATTTATAAAAAATCATAATAAATATTTAATTCACAATAACATTAATAATAATAATTATGATGGACTTTTTTTTTATTCAATGATTAATTTGAAAAAAATTAAATTTCTTAAAAAAAATTCGAAAAAATTCAAATCAATCATAAATAACAATTATACTACTACTAATAATAATCCTAATAATAATAAAATTGTAATTTCTGCCGCACCTACATCAGCTACTACATTAACAACACCCACAACAACACCAACGACAACAACAATTGAAGCATCAAAATCATCTTCAATATCATCATCAAAAATTATAGATAATAATTTCTTTAGTTCAAATGCAGTTTCAAAGTTAACAGCGTTTAAACTTATCAAAGTCTACAAAGACCTTACAAAAGCCAGACTAGCAGCTCTTGTGATATTAACTACAATGTGTGGATACGCAATGGCACCAATGGCAACTGATTTGAGTTGTCTTTTTGCCACAACGATCGGTACAGGATTATGCGTGTCATCAGCCAACACAGTTAATCAGTTAATGGAAGCACCATATGATGCTTTGATGTCCAGAACCAAGGGCAGAGTTCTAGTTAGAAGATTGATTTCACCATTTCATGCTATAACATTCGGTACAATAACAGGTTTAACCGGCGTAGGAATTTTATATTTTATGGTGAATCCATTGACAGCAGCATTAGGCGCAACTAATATTTTTATATATACAAGTGTTTACACACCATGCAAAAGGTTATCAATAACCAATACCTGGGTAGGTTCCATAGTAGGTGCTATACCACCTATGATGGGTTGGACTGCATGTACCGACAGTTTAGATTTTGGTGCACTTTTACTGGGCTCAATACTTTTTGCTTGGCAATTTCCACATTTCAATTCACTGGCATGGAATATGAGATTTGATTATGCCAAAGCTGATTATAAAATGATGGTGATAAACAATCCAAAATTGAATAGTAGAGTCTCGCTGAGATATAGCATCTTGTTGTTTCCATTGAGCTATATGTTCTCATATATCGGACTAACTACTTGGTGGTTTGCTTTAGATTCAACTTTAATAAATTCCTTATTACTTTCAGCATCCTATAAATTTTGGAGAAACTCAAATGATAAAACTGCAAGAGACTTGTTTTTTAAAAGTTTGGTACATCTGCCTGTATTGTTAGCTTTGATGATGGCTCATAAAAAAGATTGGAGAAGTGCTAATGAAGAAGAATTGAAAAAAGAGATTGAGAAAGCTTTAATGGAATTAGAAGAAACACAAAAAAATAAAGAATGAAAATTTTTTCTTTTTGTTTGTAAAAATAAATATTATTGTAATTTGTTTGATTATTAAAGAATTTTTTTTATATTATTAATAGATTTATATGTGTATACTATTATTGTTATCATATATATATATATATATATATATATTATTATTATTTTATACATGAAGTCTTTTAAATTGACTTTCAAGGTTTTGTAAATCCCAAATAACTATTCTTCCATCTAATCCACTAGTTGATACACTTTCAACATTATCATTGGGCCCACTATGAACACGAATTGATCTATAATAAAAATAAAAATAATCATTAGATCTATTTCAAATAAATATATAAAGAAATAAAGAAACAAATAAATTTTAAAATTACGTGATGGTGTTTTGATGAATTGTAAATTTTGAATCATCAGAATGGCTTGAAGTTCCACGTGTATCCATATCACGAAATCTATTAAAGGCTGTAGATTCACCTACAACTTTTTTCTTTCCAACATCAATCACTTTGGAAAATTTCCTAAAATAATAGATTTAGAATTAACCAACACCAAATAATAAATTTTTATTTTGAAAATTATCAAATTAATCTTTTTTTGCACAAACCATTCTTGATTATCTTGTCTTTCAAATAATGCTGGTGCACAATCATAACCTGCTGCCAATAATTTATCTTCAGAAAGCCAAACTAAACTTAAATATGGTAAATTTGTAACCCTAATTTTTTGAACACCAACACCTGGATAAACAATACTAAGTTGTGAATCATGACCTGATTTTAATGCATTCATTATTATTGTAATTTAATTTCCATAATATTAAAGTTTTTATTAATAAATTATTTAGTGAATTATTAAATAAAAAAAATTTCAAACAATATATTTCTCAATTAAATTGCCAACTAACCAGTAAATGCTAATGCATCACCACTAGGTGAAAATGAAACACTGTGAATCCAACCTCCACCACCATTTGAATATTCTCCGCAAACTGTGTTAAATGGAAATTTATTACCCCAAGCTGTAGAGGCTGGCCTAATCAAATTTATAAATAAAATCATATTTAAACACATTTATATTAAATTTTACTTGTATCAAAATTATACATATCTAAAATGATGTTTGGATAAATTACTTTTGATCAACACCCTTAATAAATGCAGATAAAACATATGCCTAAAAAAATTTTTTTGATGCCTCATCAATAAAAATATTATAACACATAATCTTATATAATCATATAAACAATATTCTTTCTTAACTTACCTTGAAGTCAGCACAACCAGCTGCTATAATAACATTATTTGGATGCCAGTCAAGACTCAAAACAGTACTCCTTATTGGTCTCTTGAGAAGTTTAGCAGTCCACCAATCATATTCTTCATCAAAATAACAAATGGATATTGAACGTGCTCCAGATGCAACAGCAAATTTGTCTTCTTTGGGTGACCATCGAACAAATGTAGCTGCTCGATTAATTCTTAACAGAACTAAAGTTGGTTTCCATTTGTTTGTGGCTGCATCAAGTTTCCATACATATGCATTACGATCTTGAGAACATGTAACTTTAAAAAAAAACAATTTAATTATTAATCGATTAGTTAATTGACAATATATTCATATAAATTTTAATTTAAAAACATGATAAAAACCTAATTGATTAGTTTCAGGTGCCCAATCGATACTTGTAATAAGTTTATCATGCTAAATAATATTGATTTTTTAAATTTTTTTAAAAAATGATTTAAAAAAAATATTTCTTTTGATATTCTACAAACCTCAACCAATGTATGAATTAAATCCCAATTTCCACTAGACTTTTGATAAATTTGTACTTCGTTGTTATTTGGACAGATGGCAACCTCTATTTTCAAAAAAATTAATTTCATGTTAAATGTGTGGCATTACAACAAATTCTTATATTGCATATTATACATGAGGTTGATTTAATTTTTAGTAAACCTACGAGTTCTATCTTTATTAAAAGAGTAAGCTGTAATAGGTCCAAAATTGAATTGATGGATTTCATTTGGTCGAGTCATTTTTGTAGAAAATAAATATTAATACTAATCTTTGCAAAATTGCTGTGTAATTTTTATGTGATACTAATTCCTTTTCAAGCAGCAATTTCATTTTGGACTAAAAAATACCAAGTTTCTTGAATATATAATTCACTTGTCAACAAATATGGAACTCTTGAAAAGAATATAAGATATCCTCATTAATTAATTGAAAATAATTAACTAAAAATAAAAGGTGTAAGAAATACAATCTTTGCATGAGATAGATTAGCTAAAGATAAAACAAATCCTTCTGTAAAACGGTGTCTTAAATCATATTGATATTAATTATTATAATTTTTTTTATAAAAATTAAATTCATAATATTCATAATTCTCGAATATTACATTTCTAATCCTATCAAACTAGTCAAATAATTAAAACATTTAATTTCCAATTGAAATATAATTGAAAAAGTAATTCCCTCTCCAAATATTTTACCCAAAGATAATATTATCGATAATGATAGTGGAAGAAAAATCAGGTTGATTATATAGTGAAGAGATGAAGGAAAATTAAATCCAGGAATGATACTTATCTAATAGTAACTAAATCACAATTATAAAAATTACAAGAATTATTACTATTAAATACTAATAAAATATTATAAACTTTGTTGTTGTTATCACAGAAATGAAACATGTTATAACTTCATCAATTACATGTCCTAAGATCACTTTTTAGTGATCCTTTGTCATAGTAATAGTAATAGTGGTTATATCCGTCGAATATTCGGATCCGAATACTCAATCGTCAAATAATTCCAATACCAATATCCGAATATTCAGTCAGTTCATCAGTTTGATATCCGAATATCCGTCGATATTAATATTAATATACAGTCAAACCTCGTTTCAACGAATTACAATCAAATTCTTGCGGAGGATTTTTAAAATTTTCGCTTTACACATAAAAACATAAAATTCGTTTAAACGCGATTAGTAATTTTGGTATAACGAATTTTAGATGCAATTTTCTTATGTGTCCCCATGGGTGATTCATTGACTATAGTCAGATAGAAAAATTATCACAGTCAAACCTCGTTTCAACGGATCTAAGGGACTGAGATAATGATCGACACAGGCATAATATTTTTTTACGTGCTTTTTTTAATTTCGCTTGATAAGAATTTGGATCAATTTCAAGCTATCCATTAGACTCTTTCAATCATTAACTTGGCTTATGCTAATGTTGTATTTTTGTGTCAACTTAATATCCTTTGGTTAAGGTTTAGCTTGTTTCAGTAAATATAATTCGCATTTTTGTTCAGCGGTAATATATAGGAAGAAAAAGATGATAGTTGTTGAGACATTTATAATTTATAGAATTTAAAGGAATCAAAGAAACTATTAATTGTACAGAATCATTTATTTATTATCAATCAATAAAGAATACATATACATTTAGAAGAGAGTTGAATCTTTAATTAAAACAATAGTAAGGTTGCTTTTTAGATAATTTTATTTGAAGAATTATTAGCGTAAAATCATTATTAGAAATATGATTAATATTGTTTAATATATTTTTTTTTGGAAATTTGAGAATTGTTCGTGTAGGAATTTTAATTTTTTTAAGGAATAACTTTGCATATCACGTGAATCCATTGTAACGAGATTAGTATTTATTGCTAAATCCTACCAAAAAATTCATTTTCCGTTGAAACGGGAGTTTTTAATAAAAACAAGTGCAAGGGCCAAGACAAAAATCTGTTGAAACGAAAGTTCGACTATATTACTTATCCAACATTTTATAACAACAATAAAAGATAATTTCTACTTTATTTTATTTATTTATTAGTCAAGAATTTTTCTACATCAATCATGTTTTTTTTTTAAAAAAAAAATTTTCGTTCAAAGAATTGAATGAGCTTTGTTCTTTTAGCTGTCAATGTGTTACCAGCATCACTGAAAAATCGCTCACTTGGTGTAAAAGTAGCAGATACACATAAATATTTTTTTGTAATTTTAGTTAAAGTAGGAAAATCTTTCTTTGGTTATAAATCCCATGATAACTAAATTTTAGTTTAAAAGAATTTATCTATTTAAAAATTTTTTTTATATAGTCGCAGATATTCACGGATACTAATATCTGACGGATATAACCTCTACTTTGTTGTTTGTATGCGTCTCGTGTAATTTTACCTTTAGAACAATTGCTAATAAAAAAAACGAGCTCTAAATTTTCTATTAAATTGTCACGTGATTTGCACTACCATTTTATAAAATTAGATGGTAGATCAAAATTGATCAAAAATTTTTTAACGCGTTTTTTCTGTGCTGTTCTCTATCATTAAAGCTTTCATCATCTAATATTGACAACCCAAATCTTTGGTAGTTAAATTAGGTGAATAATTTACTTGATTTAATTAAATTTCGGGATTATAAATATATAATTTTTTTTAGTACAAATATCACTACTATAATCACAATAATGATGCAGGTTTTTGGTCGAAACTACCTCATTTAGTAGCTGAAGTTGCAGAAACATTTTGGGCAAAAATTAATTTTTTATATGTCCAACTATTTTTTATTAATATATAGTTTTTCATGTTCATATAAAAAATATCGAGAAGCGCAAACTATTGCCAAAGCTACTTTTTTCAAAAATAGTTTGGACCAGAAGCCTTAATGATGACACAAAAAATCATGATTATTTCATGCTAAAGTTGTGGGAAACTTTCAAAAATATTATTAAATAATAATAACAGCAAGCAAGGAGCCAGAGAAAATTATTTGTACCACTGATGATGTCCCACTCAATAATGAAACAAACTGGATAAGACTGACAGCTAATTTTAAAAATGCTTGTTTATTGTGCTGCTACTATGGGCACTATCATTATGAATGCCCAAATCTTTTACACAGCTATCATGGAAATTGGCACACATGTTGGCTTAATAATGATAGTACTCGTTCAAAATTTTAAGCTCAATTCCGTTCAGACAAGGATTTATTGATTCAGATATTTTATTTCAAATCACTACAACTAATAATAAGAATAATTAATAACTACAACTAATAATAATAATTAACAACAACAACAACAACAACTCTCACACTCTTGAACACACACTCACTTTCAATAATCACTTTTTTCTTTTTTGAAAGTGGAATTCATTTCCTCTTCCTTATTTTAAAAAAAAATCATTTGGCATTGGTCAATGAATATTTTTTTCTTTTTTAAAATTATTTCTTCTTTTTCTAAATAAACTACCACATTGTGCCTTTGAATATTATGCACATAAATTTCATGTTTCCAGGTTTTCTAGGATTTTGTCAATTATTTCCGAAAAAACGTTTTAATTTGACTTAAAGAATGGTTTATAGCTCCATTAAAAAGTTTTTCTGGTGGAGAGTTAGTGTTTCAATTAAAAAGAAGACATGTAACTTACCTTATCTTCTAAAATAAATTGACATTAGTATATAATAGAAACGCACATGTATCACTCCGATTATACAAGGCGGCGAACTTTCATTTTGGTGTCAAGTAGACTATTTATATGTTTTACATATAATAAATTAGACTAATTGACCACAAAAATGGCCTATTATATTAATAATTACATCATTTGCACATTTATTGATCAATGCAAGACAGTTGGTACCATTTGTTATCTAAAATAAAATTTTGAGATTAGCAATGTATGAAATATATTTTTGGCACTAGGTTGGAGATGGCAAGTGTATGTTTTGGTAATAGTCTTTGAAATAGCTGTTTGTAAAATAACAATTAAAAAAAATAAAAACTCTGACCAAAATTTTTTTCCAAAAATATATTTCTGACAAAAAAAAATTTAAAGCAACTTGAGTTCTTTGACACGTGATAACAAGCGTCTTCAATAAATACCTATTTTGTTTGAATTTTTTGTAAACAAACATCATTTTTAATAAATGTTTGGACAATTCCTTTGAAAAATTTTGAACTCAAAATGTCATCCTTAAATAAAAGTCAACGTAGTGAAATCATTGGTCTATATAAAAAGAATGTACCAAACCACAAAATGACTAAAATTGTTGGTGTCCCTAGAAAAACAGTGGCTTGTACTATTCAAAATTACATTGATGGAAAAGACCTTGTCACAAAAATCAATGTGGCCAAATTAATCAATGTCCTAATTAAATTGATTGAGAGTATGCCAAGGAGAGCTGAAGGAGTAATTGAAAATAATGGATGGCCAACGAAAGATTATCGAATTTTAAATTTTTTGGTATGATTACTATTGTGTATGTTTTTCATTGATCATTTTTTTTAATCATTAGTTTAACAAAAATGTTAAAGATGTGAATATTTGCATATATAATTTGGTGAAGTATTGTTTTTTGTTTAAAAATGTGCCTGACTTTTTATATAGGGAGTGTATAGTTACTTGTTGCTTAATAAAATGTCTAATTATATAATAAAAGTTACTCAGATGATTAATGCATGATTTAATGAGTTTCATGCCCACAACTAATACCATAGAAGTATTTGTTCGAATATTTGAAATGAAATTCGAAGAGCAAAAATTTCAAAAATCCGTTATTATTATAATAATAATAAGAACAAATTTATTAATAAAATCCGTTATGCCATTGTAACAAGAAATCCTCTGTGGCGAGGTCCATTGTGATGAGGTTTGACTGTAAATCCTATGTATGAAAAAACTTCTTAATGTTGGAGAAAATTTCAAAAGAGAAAACCGAATTTAACACAGCTTGCTTGGAAGAATATGCAAAATGATAATATACATGCCATGCAAGATAGTAATAGTAAATTGAGGACCAACTTGGATTCCAATTGTTGCATTTTATATCATGACAACATCAATGACGCATTTTGGCATTTAATATTAGTAATTAATAATAGTCATTCATTATTAATCATTCTATTTATTATATTCTATTGGACAAAATCATGTAAAAAAGTCATACACTTAAAATTTACTTCAATTTTTTAATAACATACATTTGATAATAAAAACTGTAATTAATTAATAAAGTTGGTTGATTCATAATCCTTTCTGATGATTAATGGTTTGGCCAACCTTTAACTATTAGTTAGGAACCCTTTTAATTTTACTATATTGCTTGTAGTGAGTGATGCCTCAAGTAGTATCTTTCTATTTTTTTTTTTTAGAGCATATGAAGCTGGAAAGAAAAATGATACACTTGGCCAGAACTTATCTGCAATAATAGTACATGTGCAGCTAGAAAGAAACCCTTGCACTTGCCAGAACTAGGGTTTCTATTCAAATAAAATGAATAATTTGAAATAATTCGAAATTTGAAATAAAACAAATTATGAATAATTTGAATAAGAATTAGCATTTTAATTATTTTTGAAAAAAATCAAACAAGATACTCGGGAAATAGATTTTTTCCACAATGATGAAAATTCAATTACAAATACAACTTGAGAAAACAATGATGCTTCAATATGGTAAAAAATTATTTAATAAAAATAAAAATTAGATTCTTATAAATCAATCCAAATGATTTTTTTTTAACATAGTGATTCTGCTATTGAAAGCAAGTTCTAGAAAAAAAGGATTGGTTGATGTGAGCCACATTAATGTCAACATACCAATACCAAAAAGAAAAAGATCAAGGGTGTTATATGTGTTGAGTTATTATTGTGAAGGTATTTCTGATGAAGGTGAGCAGATCATTGTCTTGTTGTGTACTTTTACTGGTTCTGGACAGGGATCATATTTATTACTAGATTTTTTATATCATTTATATTCACAAAGTGTTCCAGAGGCTAATTTCACACCAATTTCAACATAATTAAGTTTTATATCATAGTATACTAATTTTTTTCTAGGTCACATAGAAAATATGGTGTGAAACATGTTCCAGGCTGCATCAAAGAAACAAAAATTTGTCATAGTATTTATAAACAAGGTATAGAGATCAAAGTAGTTTTCATCATTTAAAGCATAGCAAGAAGTAAGCAGAATGAAGTGGAGCTTAATGAAAACAAGGCACAGAGAACAAAGTAGTTTTCATTATTCAAGCATAGCAAGAAGTAAGTGGAATGAAATGAAGCTATGGAAAACAAGGTATAGAGAACAAAGTAGAAAATAAAAGAAGTACACAAGGCAGATAGACATATCAAGAAAACAACATTCAGTACACAAATAGGTAGAGAACAAAGTGAAAACAATCTGCATAGCAAAGTGGAGCAGTTGATGCCATACATGATGGTGAAATAGTTTTGTTTCGACAATAATTTCGACGATTAGGGTTCAAACATTTCGAATATACCCTAACAGGTTTCGAAAAAAACGAATTCGAAATCAAAATCGAAATTCAAAATTAATAAATAACTTTTTTTCATTTTTGCATTAATCATACATGATGGCGAAATAGTTTTGTTTCGACAATAATTTCGACGATTAAGGTTCAAACATTTTGAATATACCCTAACAGGTTTCGAAAAAATCAAAATTCGAAATCAAAATCAAAAATCAAAATCAAAATCGAAATTTGTAATCAAAATTCGAAAATTGTAATATTTGCATTAATGTCTTTAAAGTGTTTTTATTTCAATTTTTTGAATTTCGATTTTGATTTTGAATTTAGATTTCAATTTTGAATTTTGATTTTGATTTTGATTTTTGATTTTGATTTTGAATTTTAGATTTTGATTTTAATTTCGCCAAGGGTATTTCGATTTCGAAAATGTGATTTTTTTGAAAGTTTCGAATTTTATCAAATGACTTTCACCATCATGTATGGTTGATACCAAAACAATAAAACTAATAAATTAATAACATTTTCAAATTAAACATTTCTGCAATCTATATAAAAATAAACCAAAAATGTTTGAATATATTACTCAAATTTTCAGCTATATTGGCAATGCATTAAAATCCCTCAATGATAGTAGGGACCCATTTGAAGCTGGTGATCTATATAGTAGAGGTCAGGGAAAAAATCAAGTATGTAGGGGTGAAAACACCAGAGTTTGTATTACCATCAGAACTGATTGGTAAAATTATAAAGCAAATCAAGGATCCAGTAAAAATTACAAACATAATGTTAGTAAACAAAACATGGTATAAAGAGGGAAAACATCAATTATATAAAGATAATAGAATGGTTAAAGATTAAAAAGGATCAATAAATTGAATAGATTTATAAGATATCTAAATCTTGATAGGTTAGATGATACATTAAGGTTCATAAAAAGCTTAAGGAAATTTGTGATGAATTACACATAATTGCAGAGAACAATTATAATGAAGCAATGGGAAAACTTCTAGATGAAGATACATTTGATTTCTGGTTAGATAATATTCACCATCCCAGGGTCCTTCCACAACTTATCCTGGTATATTGTGGTAGTGCATGTAGATGTGCAATGGGTGTGTTGCCATTACATGCAAGTGAGCCCATTTGTCTTTGGTCATCATCAAGGTGTAGAAGATCTGAGAGGGGCCTTACACACTTATTTCTTTTTAAAAAGGGAGACAAATTCGAAGGCAAGGTTGTGGTTTTTGATAAATATTTCTTATAGTTTGCATGTTTGGTGGCCAGTATCTGGTTCTAATTTTGAAAATTTCTTCTTTTCTCAAACATCAATGTGGCTAGTACCAACACAAGCAGGACCTAGCTATCTATTGAAGGTGGTATTTTTTAATGTATCATAGTATATCTTTCTATTTGGGGGAAGCATCTAAGATTCCAGGTCAGGATTCCAAATAAGACCAGAAGTTTGGCATTGTTTGATTCAACAAAACCCACAATCAGTATACTGTAATTTGTGTCTGTTATGTATTTTTGGGGAAAGAATCATTTGGGACAACCAAATCTGGAGGATGGGGAACCTCTTCTAGAAGTTGACTGCAATAGTGGTTCAACAAGCAAGATTAGATGTGGGCTTTTTATTTGATAATTTAGGTATAATTTTATTATATTTAAATTATTCAGATACATGTATTAAATTTTGTATATATTATATGATATATTGATAAGTACATCACTTCAATTTGTTGGTCCACGGTTTACAATCTCACACTATTTATTTTCTGATTTTTAAATATTATTGATTATTATTGTTATAATTAAATATTTTATTTATTATTTAGTTCAAAAATTATATGAACTTTCATGATAAATAAAATTTATGGATTAACACAAGATCCAGCTACAAAAGAATATATTTTTGTAATGGAATACAATAAAATTTATGGATTAACACAAGATCCAGCTACAAAAGAATATATTTTTGTAATGGAATACATGGAAAATAGAAGTCTTCAAGATTATGAAAATCAATATTCAAAGGGAAGAAATGAAAAATATGGAGAATGTCAAACATGCAATAGATATAATACCTATAAGGCATGGTGTCAGTCATGTGATCCAAAGCTATTAACTGAAGGATGGACTAGTGGCAATGAAACATTAGATGAGTTGATTAAAAGTTTACAACTTAAAGCAACTACATATAACTATAGTGATTATCTTCAATGGATTCCTTATAATGATTTAACAAATATCAAAAAGATAGGTGAAGGTGGGTTTGCAACTATATCCAAAGCCACTTGGTTAAATGGTAAGAGAATTATAAATTATAAAAATAATGAAAGATATAATGAAGATATGCCTGTGGCATTAAAAAAACTACATGGTTCACAGAATATTTCAGATGAATTTCTTAATGAGGTAAATTATTTTATTTTCTATTTATTTTCTGATTTTTAAGTACTATTGATTATTATTGTTGTAATTAAATATTTTATTTATTATTTAGTTCAAAAATTATATGAACTTTCATGATAAAGGATCTATAATTCATATTTATGGATTAACACAGGATCCAATTACCAAAGAATATATATTTGTAATGAAATATATGGAAGATGGAATCTTCAAAATTATTTAACTAAAGATTTTAAAAATTTAAAATGGGAAAACAAAATTGAAATTCTTAAACAAATTATTAAAGGTTTAAAAAGTATTCATGAAAACAAAATTATTCATCATGATCTTCATAGTGGTAATATTCTTCAAAATAATTGGGTTACACATATTGCAGATTTAGGATTATCATGTCTAGTTAGTCAAACATCATCATCAAACAAAAATAATATATGTGGAGTACTAACATATATTGCACCAGAAGTTTTAAAAGAGAAACCATATATAATGGCATCAGATATATACAGTTTTGGAGTTCTGATGTCTTTAGTATCAACTGGCCAACAACCATTTAATAATTTGGCACATGATGAATATCTTGCAATGGAAATATGTAAAGGTTCAAGACCCAAATTCTCAAACAATACACCAAAATTTTATATTGAACTAGCATTCAAATGCATGGATGCTAATCCAGATAAACGTCCAACTGCTGGAGAAATTAAAAAGATTATCAAAATTTGGGATGATTCACTTAATGACTATGTAATGAATAATGATCTTGAAAAATATTCAAAAGAAATGCAAGATGAATTAAAATCAATAAGAAAAGGGTTTGAGAAAATGGATGAAATAAAGTTTAATCCTTCAACAATTACTGCAGTAATTCATCCAAATGCAATTTATACTAGCAGATTATTAAATTTTACAAACCTTCCCCAACCTGTGAATTCCAATAAAGTAACAATTATTGGTAATAATAATGGTAATTATTAATATTCAATTATTGATTATTTTCATTTTTATTAAAATTAACACAATATTTATTAATATCCACTCTTGTGATAAATATTTTATAGATTCTAAACAAATTGATTTAGCTATACCAAATGACCTACCTGAATAAGTTAAATCCTATTGCTTGTTATGTATTAAATTATTTATTATTTATTTTTATTTATCTGGCTACTGTAGTTTAAATATTTTTTTTTTTCATTTTGAAATTTGGGTGTCAAATATGTACATAAATAAAAAATAATGATTTTTGGCAAAAAAATAAATGTAATTTTTAATAATCATTGTTGTCATACATACATAACTGGAGTATTGTTTGTTTCTTATCTTTTCAAATCAATGGTTTCTTTTTTTATAGTATTAACAAATTGAAGTGATGTACTTATCAATATATCATATAATATATACAAAATTTAATACATGTATCTGAATAATTTAAATATAATAAAATTATACCTAAATTATCAAATAAAAAGCCCACATCTAATCTTGCTTGTTGAACCACTATTGCAGTCAACTTCTAGAAGAGGTTCCCCATCCTCCAGATTTGGTTGTCCCAAATGATTCTTTCCCCAAAAATACATAACAGACACAAATTACAGTATACTGATTGTGGGTTTTGTTGAATCAAACAATGCCAAACTTCTGGTCTTATTTGGAATCCTGACCTGGAATCTTAGATGCTTCCCCCAAATAGAAAGATATACTATGATACATTAAAAAATACCACCTTCAATAGATAGCTAGGTCCTGCTTGTGTTGGTACTAGCCACATTGATGTTTGAGAAAAGAAGAAATTTTCAAAATTAGAACCAGATACTGGCCACCAAACATGCAAACTATAAGAAATATTTATCAAAAACCACAACCTTGCCTTCGAATTTGTCTCCCTTTTTAAAAAGAAATAAGTGTGTAAGGCCCCTCTCAGATCTTCTACACCTTGATGATGACCAAAGACAAATGGGCTCACTTGCATGTAATGGCAACACACCCATTGCACATCTACATGCACTACCACAATATACCAGGATAAGTTGTGGAAGGACCCTGGGATGGTGAATATTATCTAACCAGAAATCAAATGTATCTTCATCTAGAAGTTTTCCCATTGCTTCATTATAATTGTTCTCTGCAATTATGTGTAATTCATCACAAATTTCCTTAAGCTTTTTATGAACCTTAATGTATCATCTAACCTATCAAGATTTAGATATCTTATAAATCTATTCAATTTATTGATCCTTTTTAATCTTTAACCATTCTATTATCTTTATATAATTGATGTTTTCCCTCTTTATACCATGTTTTGTTTACTAACATTATGTTTGTAATTTTTACTGGATCCTTGATTTGCTTTATAATTTTACCAATCAGTTCTGATGGTAATACAAACTCTGGTGTTTTCACCCCTACATACTTGATTTTTTCCCTGACCTCTACTATATAGATCACCAGCTTCAAATGGGTCCCTACTATCATTGAGGGATTTTAATGCATTGCCAATATAGCTGAAAATTTGAGTAATATATTCAAACATTTTTGGTTTATTTTTATATAGATTGCAGAAATGTTTAATTTGAAAATGTTATTAATTTATTAGTTTTATTGTTTTGGTATCAACCATACATGATGGTGAAAGTCATTTGATAAAATTCGAAACTTTCAAAAAAATCACATTTTCGAAATCGAAATACCCTTGGCGAAATTAAAATCAAAATCTAAAATTCAAAATCAAAATCAAAAATCAAAATCAAAATCAAAATTCAAAATTGAAATCTAAATTCAAAATCAAAATCGAAATTCAAAAAATTGAAATAAAAACACTTTAAAGACATTAATGCAAATATTACAATTTTCGAATTTTGATTACAAATTTCGATTTTGATTTTGATTTTTGATTTTGATTTCGAATTTTGATTTTTTCGAAACCTGTTAGGGTATATTCAAAATGTTTGAACCTTAATCGTCGAAATTATTGTCGAAACAAAACTATTTCGCCATCATGTATGATTAATGCAAAAATGAAAAAAAGTTATTTATTAATTTTGAATTTCGATTTTGATTTCGAATTCGTTTTTTTCGAAACCTGTTAGGGTATATTCGAAATGTTTGAACCCTAATCGTCGAAATTATTGTCGAAACAAAACTATTTCACCATCATGTATGGCATCAACTGCTCCACTTTGCTATGCAGATTGTTTTCACTTTGTTCTCTACCTATTTGTGTACTGAATGTTGTTTTCTTGATATGTCTATCTGCCTTGTGTACTTCTTTTATTTTCTACTTTGTTCTCTATACCTTGTTTTCCATAGCTTCATTTCATTCCACTTACTTCTTGCTATGCTTGAATAATGAAAACTACTTTGTTCTCTGTGCCTTGTTTTCATTAAGCTCCACTTCATTCTGCTTACTTCTTGCTATGCTTTAAATGATGAAAACTACTTTGATCTCTATACCTTGTTTATAAATACTATGACAAATTTTTGTTTCTTTGATGCAGCCTGGAACATGTTTCACACCATATTTTCTATGTGACCTAGAAAAAAATTAGTATACTATGATATAAAACTTAATTATGTTGAAATTGGTGTGAAATTAGCCTCTGGAACACTTTGTGAATATAAATGATATAAAAAATCTAGTAATAAATATGATCCCTGTCCAGAACCAGTAAAAGTACACAACAAGACAATGATCTGCTCACCTTCATCAGAAATACCTTCACAATAATAACTCAACACATATAACACCCTTGATCTTTTTCTTTTTGGTATTGGTATGTTGACATTAATGTGGCTCACATCAACCAATCCTTTTTTTCTAGAACTTGCTTTCAATAGCAGAATCACTATGTTAAAAAAAAATCATTTGGATTGATTTATAAGAATCTAATTTTTATTTTTATTAAATAATTTTTTACCATATTGAAGCATCATTGTTTTCTCAAGTTGTATTTGTAATTGAATTTTCATCATTGTGGAAAAAATCTATTTCCCGAGTATCTTGTTTGATTTTTTTCAAAAATAATTAAAATGCTAATTCTTATTCAAATTATTCATAATTTGTTTTATTTCAAATTTCGAATTATTTCAAATTATTCATTTTATTTGAATAGAAACCCTAGTTCTGGCAAGTGCAAGGGTTTCTTTCTAGCTGCACATGTACTATTATTGCAGATAAGTTCTGGCCAAGTGTATCATTTTTCTTTCCAGCTTCATATGCTCTAAAAAAAAAAAATAGAAAGATACTACTTGAGGCATCACTCACTACAAGCAATATAGTAAAATTAAAAGGGTTCCTAACTAATAGTTAAAGGTTGGCCAAACCATTAATCATCAGAAAGGATTATGAATCAACCAACTTTATTAATTAATTACAGTTTTTATTATCAAATGTATGTTATTAAAAAATTGAAGTAAATTTTAAGTGTATGACTTTTTTACATGATTTTGTCCAATAGAATATAATAAATAGAATGATTAATAATGAATGACTATTATTAATTACTAATATTAAATGCCAAAATGCGTCATTGATGTTGTCATGATATAAAATGCAACAATTGGAATCCAAGTTGGTCCTCAATTTACTATTACTATCTTGCATGGCATGTATATTATCATTTTGCATATTCTTCCAAGCAAGCTGTGTTAAATTCGGTTTTCTCTTTTGAAATTTTCTCCAACATTAAGAAGTTTTTTCATACATAGGATTTACAGTCAAACCTCATCACAATGGACCTCGCCACAGAGGATTTCTTGTTACAATGGCATAACGGATTTTATTAATAAATTTGTTCTTATTATTATTATAATAATAACGGATTTTTGAAATTTTTGCTCTTCGAATTTCATTTCAAATATTCGAACAAATACTTCTATGGTATTAGTTGTGGGCATGAAACTCATTAAATCATGCATTAATCATCTGAGTAACTTTTATTATATAATTAGACATTTTATTAAGCAACAAGTAACTATACACTCCCTATATAAAAAGTCAGGCACATTTTTAAACAAAAAACAATACTTCACCAAATTATATATGCAAATATTCACATCTTTAACATTTTTGTTAAACTAATGATTAAAAAAAATGATCAATGAAAAACATACACAATAGTAATCATACCAAAAAATTTAAAATTCGATAATCTTTCGTTGGCCATCCATTATTTTCAATTACTCCTTCAGCTCTCCTTGGCATACTCTCAATCAATTTAATTAGGACATTGATTAATTTGGCCACATTGATTTTTGTGACAAGGTCTTTTCCATCAATGTAATTTTGAATAGTACAAGCCACTGTTTTTCTAGGGACACCAACAATTTTAGTCATTTTGTGGTTTGGTACATTCTTTTTATATAGACCAATGATTTCACTACGTTGACTTTTATTTAAGGATGACATTTTGAGTTCAAAATTTTTCAAAGGAATTGTCCAAACATTTATTAAAAATGATGTTTGTTTACAAAAAATTCAAACAAAATAGGTATTTATTGAAGACGCTTGTTATCACGTGTCAAAGAACTCAAGTTGCTTTAAATTTTTTTTTGTCAGAAATATATTTTTGGAAAAAAATTTTGGTCAGAGTTTTTATTTTTTTTAATTGTTATTTTACAAACAGCTATTTCAAAGACTATTACCAAAACATACACTTGCCATCTCCAACCTAGTGCCAAAAATATATTTCATACATTGCTAATCTCAAAATTTTATTTTAGATAACAAATGGTACCAACTGTCTTGCATTGATCAATAAATGTGCAAATGATGTAATTATTAATATAATAGGCCATTTTTGTGGTCAATTAGTCTAATTTATTATATGTAAAACATATAAATAGTCTACTTGACACCAAAATGAAAGTTCGCCGCCTTGTATAATCGGAGTGATACATGTGCGTTTCTATTATATACTAATGTCAATTTATTTTAGAAGATAAGGTAAGTTACATGTCTTCTTTTTAATTGAAACACTAACTCTCCACCAGAAAAACTTTTTAATGGAGCTATAAACCATTCTTTAAGTCAAATTAAAACGTTTTTTCGGAAATAATTGACAAAATCCTAGAAAACCTGGAAACATGAAATTTATGTGCATAATATTCAAAGGCACAATGTGGTAGTTTATTTAGAAAAAGAAGAAATAATTTTAAAAAAGAAAAAAATATTCATTGACCAATGCCAAATGATTTTTTTTTAAAATAAGGAAGAGGAAATGAATTCCACTTTCAAAAAAGAAAAAAGTGATTATTGAAAGTGAGTGTGTGTTCAAGAGTGTGAGAGTTGTTGTTGTTGTTGTTGTTAATTATTATTATTAGTTGTAGTTATTAATTATTCTTATTATTAGTTGTAGTGATTTGAAATAAAATATCTGAATCAATAAATCCTTGTCTGAACGGAATTGAGCTTAAAATTTTGAACGAGTACTATCATTATTAAGCCAACATGTGTGCCAATTTCCATGATAGCTGTGTAAAAGATTTGGGCATTCATAATGATAGTGCCCATAGTAGCAGCACAATAAACAAGCATTTTTAAAATTAGCTGTCAGTCTTATCCAGTTTGTTTCATTATTGAGTGGGACATCATCAGTGGTACAAATAATTTTCTCTGGCTCCTTGCTTGCTGTTATTATTATTTAATAATATTTTTGAAAGTTTCCCACAACTTTAGCATGAAATAATCATGATTTTTTGTGTCATCATTAAGGCTTCTGGTCCAAACTATTTTTGAAAAAAGTAGCTTTGGCAATAGTTTGCGCTTCTCGATATTTTTTATATGAACATGAAAAACTATATATTAATAAAAAATAGTTGGACATATAAAAAATTAATTTTTGCCCAAAATGTTTCTGCAACTTCAGCTACTAAATGAGGTAGTTTCGACCAAAAACCTGCATCATTATTGTGATTATAGTAGTGATATTTGTACTAAAAAAAATTATATATTTATAATCCCGAAATTTAATTAAATCAAGTAAATTATTCACCTAATTTAACTACCAAAGATTTGGGTTGTCAATATTAGATGATGAAAGCTTTAATGATAGAGAACAGCACAGAAAAAACGCGTTAAAAAATTTTTGATCAATTTTGATCTACCATCTAATTTTATAAAATGGTAGTGCAAATCACGTGACAATTTAATAGAAAATTTAGAGCTCGTTTTTTTTATTAGCAATTGTTCTAAAGGTAAAATTACACGAGACGCATACAAACAACAAAGTAGAGGTTATATCCGTCAGATATTAGTATCCGTGAATATCTGCGACTATATAAAAAAAATTTTTAAATAGATAAATTCTTTTAAACTAAAATTTAGTTATCATGGGATTTATAACCAAAGAAAGATTTTCCTACTTTAACTAAAATTACAAAAAAATATTTATGTGTATCTGCTACTTTTACACCAAGTGAGCGATTTTTCAGTGATGCTGGTAACACATTGACAGCTAAAAGAACAAAGCTCATTCAATTCTTTGAACGAAAATTTTTTTTTTAAAAAAAAAACATGATTGATGTAGAAAAATTCTTGACTAATAAATAAATAAAATAAAGTAGAAATTATCTTTTATTGTTGTTATAAAATGTTGGATAAGTAATATAGTCGAACTTTCGTTTCAACAGATTTTTGTCTTGGCCCTTGCACTTGTTTTTATTAAAAACTCCCGTTTCAACGGAAAATGAATTTTTTGGTAGGATTTAGCAATAAATACTAATCTCGTTACAATGGATTCACGTGATATGCAAAGTTATTCCTTAAAAAAATTAAAATTCCTACACGAACAATTCTCAAATTTCCAAAAAAAAATATATTAAACAATATTAATCATATTTCTAATAATGATTTTACGCTAATAATTCTTCAAATAAAATTATCTAAAAAGCAACCTTACTATTGTTTTAATTAAAGATTCAACTCTCTTCTAAATGTATATGTATTCTTTATTGATTGATAATAAATAAATGATTCTGTACAATTAATAGTTTCTTTGATTCCTTTAAATTCTATAAATTATAAATGTCTCAACAACTATCATCTTTTTCTTCCTATATATTACCGCTGAACAAAAATGCGAATTATATTTACTGAAACAAGCTAAACCTTAACCAAAGGATATTAAGTTGACACAAAAATACAACATTAGCATAAGCCAAGTTAATGATTGAAAGAGTCTAATGGATAGCTTGAAATTGATCCAAATTCTTATCAAGCGAAATTAAAAAAAGCACGTAAAAAAATATTATGCCTGTGTCGATCATTATCTCAGTCCCTTAGATCCGTTGAAACGAGGTTTGACTGTGATAATTTTTCTATCTGACTATAGTCAATGAATCACCCATGGGGACACATAAGAAAATTGCATCTAAAATTCGTTATACCAAAATTACTAATCGCGTTTAAACGAATTTTATGTTTTTATGTGTAAAGCGAAAATTTTAAAAATCCTCCGCAAGAATTTGATTGTAATTCGTTGAAACGAGGTTTGACTGTATATTAATATTAATATCGACGGATATTCGGATATCAAACTGATGAACTGACTGAATATTCGGATATTGGTATTGGAATTATTTGACGATTGAGTATTCGGATCCGAATATTCGACGGATATAACCACTATTACTATTACTATGACAAAGGATCACTAAAAAGTGATCTTAGGACATGTAATTGATGAAGTTATAACATGTTTCATTTCTGTGATAACAACAACAAAGTTTATAATATTTTATTAGTATTTAATAGTAATAATTCTTGTAATTTTTATAATTGTGATTTAGTTACTATTAGATAAGTATCATTCCTGGATTTAATTTTCCTTCATCTCTTCACTATATAATCAACCTGATTTTTCTTCCACTATCATTATCGATAATATTATCTTTGGGTAAAATATTTGGAGAGGGAATTACTTTTTCAATTATATTTCAATTGGAAATTAAATGTTTTAATTATTTGACTAGTTTGATAGGATTAGAAATGTAATATTCGAGAATTATGAATATTATGAATTTAATTTTTATAAAAAAAATTATAATAATTAATATCAATATGATTTAAGACACCGTTTTACAGAAGGATTTGTTTTATCTTTAGCTAATCTATCTCATGCAAAGATTGTATTTCTTACACCTTTTATTTTTAGTTAATTATTTTCAATTAATTAATGAGGATATCTTATATTCTTTTCAAGAGTTCCATATTTGTTGACAAGTGAATTATATATTCAAGAAACTTGGTATTTTTTAGTCCAAAATGAAATTGCTGCTTGAAAAGGAATTAGTATCACATAAAAATTACACAGCAATTTTGCAAAGATTAGTATTAATATTTATTTTCTACAAAAATGACTCGACCAAATGAAATCCATCAATTCAATTTTGGACCTATTACAGCTTACTCTTTTAATAAAGATAGAACTCGTAGGTTTACTAAAAATTAAATCAACCTCATGTATAATATGCAATATAAGAATTTGTTGTAATGCCACACATTTAACATGAAATTAATTTTTTTGAAAATAGAGGTTGCCATCTGTCCAAATAACAACGAAGTACAAATTTATCAAAAGTCTAGTGGAAATTGGGATTTAATTCATACATTGGTTGAGGTTTGTAGAATATCAAAAGAAATATTTTTTTTAAATCATTTTTTAAAAAAATTTAAAAAATCAATATTATTTAGCATGATAAACTTATTACAAGTATCGATTGGGCACCTGAAACTAATCAATTAGGTTTTTATCATGTTTTTAAATTAAAATTTATATGAATATATTGTCAATTAACTAATCGATTAATAATTAAATTGTTTTTTTTTAAAGTTACATGTTCTCAAGATCGTAATGCATATGTATGGAAACTTGATGCAGCCACAAACAAATGGAAACCAACTTTAGTTCTGTTAAGAATTAATCGAGCAGCTACATTTGTTCGATGGTCACCCAAAGAAGACAAATTTGCTGTTGCATCTGGAGCACGTTCAATATCCATTTGTTATTTTGATGAAGAATATGATTGGTGGACTGCTAAACTTCTCAAGAGACCAATAAGGAGTACTGTTTTGAGTCTTGACTGGCATCCAAATAATGTTATTATAGCAGCTGGTTGTGCTGACTTCAAGGTAAGTTAAGAAAGAATATTGTTTATATGATTATATAAGATTATGTGTTATAATATTTTTATTGATGAGGCATCAAAAAAATTTTTTTAGGCATATGTTTTATCTGCATTTATTAAGGGTGTTGATCAAAAGTAATTTATCCAAACATCATTTTAGATATGTATAATTTTGATACAAGTAAAATTTAATATAAATGTGTTTAAATATGATTTTATTTATAAATTTGATTAGGCCAGCCTCTACAGCTTGGGGTAATAAATTTCCATTTAACACAGTTTGCGGAGAATATTCAAATGGTGGTGGAGGTTGGATTCACAGTGTTTCATTTTCACCTAGTGGTGATGCATTAGCATTTACTGGTTAGTTGGCAATTTAATTGAGAAATATATTGTTTGAAATTTTTTTTATTTAATAATTCACTAAATAATTTATTAATAAAAACTTTAATATTATGGAAATTAAATTACAATAATAATGAATGCATTAAAATCAGGTCATGATTCACAACTTAGTATTGTTTATCCAGGTGTTGGTGTTCAAAAAATTAGGGTTACAAATTTACCATATTTAAGTTTAGTTTGGCTTTCTGAAGATAAATTATTGGCAGCAGGTTATGATTGTGCACCAGCATTATTTGAAAGACAAGATAATCAAGAATGGTTTGTGCAAAAAAAGATTAATTTGATAATTTTCAAAATAAAAATTTATTATTTGGTGTTGGTTAATTCTAAATCTATTATTTTAGGAAATTTTCCAAAGTGATTGATGTTGGAAAGAAAAAAGTTGTAGGTGAATCTACAGCCTTTAATAGATTTCGTGATATGGATACACGTGGAACTTCAAGCCATTCTGATGATTCAAAATTTACAATTCATCAAAACACCATCACGTAATTTTAAAATTTATTTGTTTCTTTATTTCTTTATATATTTATTTGAAATAGATCTAATGATTATTTTTATTTTTATTATAGATCAATTCGTGTTCATAGTGGGCCCAATGATAATGTTGAAAGTGTATCAACTAGTGGATTAGATGGAAGAATAGTTATTTGGGATTTACAAAACCTTGAAAGTCAATTTAAAAGACTTCATGTATAAAATAATAATAATATATATATATATATATATATATATGATAACAATAATAGTATACACATATAAATCTATTAATAATATAAAAAAAATTCTTTAATAATCAAACAAATTACAATAATATTTATTTTTACAAACAAAAAGAAAAAATTTTCATTCTTTATTTTTTTGTGTTTCTTCTAATTCCATTAAAGCTTTCTCAATCTCTTTTTTCAATTCTTCTTCATTAGCACTTCTCCAATCTTTTTTATGAGCCATCATCAAAGCTAACAATACAGGCAGATGTACCAAACTTTTAAAAAACAAGTCTCTTGCAGTTTTATCATTTGAGTTTCTCCAAAATTTATAGGATGCTGAAAGTAATAAGGAATTTATTAAAGTTGAATCTAAAGCAAACCACCAAGTAGTTAGTCCGATATATGAGAACATATAGCTCAATGGAAACAACAAGATGCTATATCTCAGCGAGACTCTACTATTCAATTTTGGATTGTTTATCACCATCATTTTATAATCAGCTTTGGCATAATCAAATCTCATATTCCATGCCAGTGAATTGAAATGTGGAAATTGCCAAGCAAAAAGTATTGAGCCCAGTAAAAGTGCACCAAAATCTAAACTGTCGGTACATGCAGTCCAACCCATCATAGGTGGTATAGCACCTACTATGGAACCTACCCAGGTATTGGTTATTGATAACCTTTTGCATGGTGTGTAAACACTTGTATATATAAAAATATTAGTTGCGCCTAATGCTGCTGTCAATGGATTCACCATAAAATATAAAATTCCTACGCCGGTTAAACCTGTTATTGTACCGAATGTTATAGCATGAAATGGTGAAATCAATCTTCTAACTAGAACTCTGCCCTTGGTTCTGGACATCAAAGCATCATATGGTGCTTCCATTAACTGATTAACTGTGTTGGCTGATGACACGCATAATCCTGTACCGATCGTTGTGGCAAAAAGACAACTCAAATCAGTTGCCATTGGTGCCATTGCGTATCCACACATTGTAGTTAATATCACAAGAGCTGCTAGTCTGGCTTTTGTAAGGTCTTTGTAGACTTTGATAAGTTTAAACGCTGTTAACTTTGAAACTGCATTTGAACTAAAGAAATTATTATCTATAATTTTTGATGATGATATTGAAGATGATTTTGATGCTTCAATTGTTGTTGTCGTTGGTGTTGTTGTGGGTGTTGTTAATGTAGTAGCTGATGTAGGTGCGGCAGAAATTACAATTTTATTATTATTAGGATTATTATTAGTAGTAGTATAATTGTTATTTATGATTGATTTGAATTTTTTCGAATTTTTTTTAAGAAATTTAATTTTTTTCAAATTAATCATTGAATAAAAAAAAAGTCCATCATAATTATTATTATTAATGTTATTGTGAATTAAATATTTATTATGATTTTTTATAAATAAAAAATTATAAATTTTTGAATTAAAATATTTTCTAAACATTTTTTTGGAGAGAAAAAACATTATTTATCTAATGTAATATATACATAAAATTGATTGGCTGGATAAAACTTTTTTAGATTATCTAATTCATAAAATTTGATTTTCAAAAAAAAACAAAAAAAATGTCGTTTAAATTAAAATCTTTTAAATTACCATCCAAAAAAGTAATGACATTTTTTGGAACATGCATTGGAATTTCAGGTTTAATTTATCGTGATAATGTTTTATCAAAAGAAGCAAAAAAAAACGTTCAAGATAGAGTTTCTCACTTAGCTTTAGAACCATTGGGTGTGCATGAACTGCCTAGAAAAGTATTTATATATTTGGCACCACCAGTAGGTGATGGATTGTATAAAACAAGAGAATATTTCAGGGAATATGTAAAGGTGAAAATATAAAATAAAAAGACTTTTTAATTATTATTAACACATTTTTTTATTTATCTAATTATTTATAATAATGTCTTGTTATTTTTTTTTTTTTGTTGACAAGTCAGCCAATTCTTGTTGCTGCTGCATTAGATTATGAAGTAGTTGAAGGCGCACGACGCGGAGAATTAAAATCCAAAGTATGTGAAGAAATAATACAAAAACGTCGTGATCTTTCTTCAAATACCGACAACAAGGATCCATCATCATTAAATAGAGTTGGGGATGGTGGGATTATTGTTGTTGGTCGTGTTGGTTGGGTGGAATTTCTTGAAGGATTAAATCAAGGATGTTTTTCTTCACTGGAACAACCCGCTGATGATTCCACCAAACAGGAGAATCAAGAAAATTTGGTTACATCAAAAGATCAACCACAACAAAAAGAAGATGATAATAATGATAATAATAATAATAATAATCCAACTTCTTTAAAAAAGCAAATCAATAAATCGACTCAAGAAATACAATTTAATGAAGAAGAATTTTCAATTCCAAAAGTTGATCCAGTTGGATATATTCATTTTTATAATAGAATAGGTTGGAAAAATTTTCCTTTAAGAGTTTATCATTTTTTTAATTCGTATAAAAATTTTGAAATTGCCGGCGAAGAGGCTGTCGGAATAGTATTGGGGAAAACAAGAGATTTTAAAAATGAAGATTTGGATTTTGGAAAAGACGAAGAAATGTTTTTTAAAGATGAACTTTCTGAACCAAAACTGGATAAAAGAATTGCTAATAATCTAAAAATTTATACTCTCGGCACTTAATATAATTTATTCATGCACATTTATATTTATGATAAATTATTTATTTAATTATTAATCTGCTAATTAATCTTTTTCCATGAACAAAATAAAATTTTAACGTTTTTTATCTTCCATTTCTTTCATTATTAATATCATTATTATCGTTGTGATTAATTTGATTGATTATTCTCAATTTATCAAAAGTTTTAGTAAACATAGGTCTCATTGAATGAATTTCATTTGCTCCTATACTTTTCATCTATATAATTGTTCCCGATACATAGATAATATATACAGTATATTAGTATCATCTCTCTCCTATCGTCTTTTAAAGAAAAGAAAAAAGCAAATATAAAATTTTACCTGACGAATTGAAGGATCCAACCCCAATAAACCCTGTCTTATTTTCATTTCACGTTTTTCTTTAAGTCCTTGTAGTAAATATCTTATTTGATTTGGATTTTCTAAATCATCTTCAGCTCTTTTGTATATAATAAATTAATTAATTGATCATGTATGTATGTATATTATTATAAAAGAATACTTACTTTTTTAATAAAATACTTGAAATTTCATTATACCAGTATGGTAAATCAGCAAAAGCACTTTCTGGCTTTTCCTCTTTTGACCTTATGTCTAGATTCTCTAATAAAAATATATATTTATAATATACAATGTGAGTACATATTGAAATACATGAGAATCTGTTATTCATTAAACTAACCAACAGTTAACCAATCAGGTTGTATGATCTTACAAACTTTCTTTTCTTTCAACATTAAGGCTGCCCATAATGGCACTTGAGCTTTTTTAGGTGGATTAAAAGGTCCAAACTCTTTCTAAAATCAATTATATATAATAAATATTATTAACTAATATTGGTGTATTGATTAAATAGATTAATAAAATTGATAGTTATTTACTCCGGAAATTGTGAACTTTCTTGAATTAAAGAATGGTTCAATCGTAATTAACTCATCGCTAGCAAATTGAATTAAATCCATTCGAGTAAAATTTGTTACATCTGTATTTTCCATTATTTAACGTTGCGATTATTTTTTACGTGTTGATCGACATTATATTTTTGAAACACGAACTTTTAATCGTTTTTAAACAATATGATGATTGACGACCAATGGTTCATAATAAACATCTCCATTAGGGATTCATTAATTTTTATTAAATTTGCTGAAAAAAATATTTTCATTTATTTGTTTTGTTTTGTAGGTTTAGGGACAATGATGTCAATTATTGTGTCGATTACATTTAATATATTATTAATGAAATGAAAATGAACAGGATTAAATTCACAACTAGTTGTGATAATAGACATTTATCATGAAATTTTTTCAGGTTATAAATTTCTCCTTTTCTAAAGATTTGCCATCAACATCTTTACCATTATTTTTTTATCTTTGGGCAATTTCCTCTTTTTCCTTTTCTCGCTTATCTTCTTTGTTTTTAATTGTGGTCATCATTGTATATATAAGATGATTGTAAAATGGATATTGTGGAATAATAATCCATATTAAATTAAATTAAATTTCTCAAATAATAAATAAAAATAACATTTACTTACAAATGATCAAATAATATATCACAATCAAATAACATAAATGTCATCTTTAAATCATGCAATAACAATTATAGGAGAAAACCTAAAATCTATTTGACAACATCAATTATCCAAGGATTAATAGATATTTCAAGAAAGTTAAAAGAAAACCGAGAAAGAGAAGTGGTATAAAATTTTTTTTTGCTAATGGTAAATGAAATAGTTCCAGTTTGTAATATAAACTCTGCTAATTTTTATCCTTCAAAATCCTATTACTATATACAATTAAAACAAAAAAAAAAATCAAATTAATTATTCCACGAAATAAAAATAAAAGTAGGATTCTTTATAATTTTGTATTCAAGCATGTATAAAAACATTTTTGATTATTATAAACTATATATGAAAAGAAAGTTTAAATGAAATTATCATTATTAATTATAATTGGATAATGAATCAATAATAATAATTTAATTTTTATTGTGAAATTATTACAAATATCATGTATATAATACATAATATAATTTTTCTAATTTATCTATGTTATCATTTCATTGTCATCATCATTATAGTCATTGTCGTCATCGTTATTGTCGTTATCATCATCATTATTGTCATTGTTGTCAATTTCCAAATTATCAGATGACACTATTTGTTCCAATTTCCAGCAACAGATAGACGCGTCTTCACATACAGCAATCATCCATTGTTTGTTTTTTGAAAATGCAATTTGTCTGATTGTAGTATCACTATACTTACTATTATACTTGATGCATTCTAATAAATCAGAGTTTGCTACATCTTTACCTTTCTTTTTCTTGCCTTTGGCAGTTTTTTTCCCACAAATTTTAAATATCTTTTTCTTTGTATAATTAGCAATAACATTTGATATTTGATTCATGTCCCATAAAAATATATCCCCTGTTTGATTTCCGATGACAAGTTGCTCTTGATCAGGTGACAGTGTAAAACGTAGAAACCAAATATCACAATTTTCAAAATCTAATTCGCAATGAATATCATAACTTGTTGAGGGCTGTAATTTTAATTAATATATAGATAGATATATATGTAATAATGTAGTATAAGTATTACTCATATTTTCTCTAATTCATAAAGTTTAAACAATCACTTACCTTACTTGGACCCCCAACAACAACACTAGTTATTGTAGACTTGTCCTCGACTGGTGACAATTTAATTTTTGGTTTCCACATTATTATAGTAGTTGTCGCAGCACATCTAGACAATATATAATCGCCATACCACCTTACACAATCAACATAATTGTTGTGTATATCAATTGATGAGAATATTGGAAAATGCACAAAAAGTGGTGTTATAATATAATCACCAGTGGTACAACACTGTCCGCTATATCTTTGTGGTTTACTGTTTTTAGATACATCGATTGCATTTTGAATAATTGGTGTGCACAAAGTCCATATTTTTATTGCATGATCCATCCCAGCAGATGCTAAGAAATTACCAGATATGTGTATATCCTAACAATTATATATATCACATGAAAATTAATTAAATACAAATTTCAATATGTATATAAAAGAGAATATAATTACAATGCTTAAAACCGGTTCACGATGTCCACACTCGCCACCAAATATCACGATTGGTTGACATGTTTTCAAATCCCATAGTCTTATTGAAAAATCTTTACTGCCTGAAAATAACAAATTTGTATCTCTTGGATGATTTTGTATTTCATTAATTTCCTTAGTGATCAAACAAAAATCCAAAGTTCAATATTTAGTGTGTATGTATGTAAAAAAATATTGATTGTGACAAACTACTTACATCTCCATGTCCAATAAGTTTCTTGTTCATGCATTTGACAGATGATGGAATTAGCTTAAAGAAATTTAAAAAAGTTTTTATGACAATATAATAATAATAATAATCATTATTATCATTACCTTTATTAAACGTCCTGTACAAACATCCAAGATTTTAATAATTCCTGTAGATCCACCAGCGGCAATCCATTGTGAATCAGTATCTTGATCATATATCCATGCACAACAATAAAAATTTTCAGGATCCTTTAAAGGAACAATATCCTGAGAAAATAATTTTTTTTTTAATCAGATGAAAGATTTATCCTTATTAAAGTGAGAAAATTGACTTTATAAAAATTACATTAACCTGCTCATATTGATATAAATTCGGTTCTGAAGATTTCCTACCATCGATAGATACGACTATAATCTAAATAGGGTATCATCATCATCATCATCATTATTATGTTTAATAAATTTAATAAAATGAATATATTAAATAATATAACAATAAATAACAAATATTCATACTGTAGAGCCACCAACTATAGCAAAATTTGAGTCACCAGAATTGTCAAATTTATTGAAACTAACACCATAAAATGGGGCTTTAATTTGATCCTTTTTACCATGGTGAAAAAAGTTCCTTTTTAAGATAAAAATAATGACAGTCGTTTGAATTAAATAAATTGACTAGTTAATCGGTTAATTAATTACCTTACTACTATAAACATATTTCAACGAATACTCTTCTGTTGGTGTCATTTTTCAAATGTTTTTATATTGTGAATATTATTACGTGTGATGATTTGTGTAACTGTATCATGTTATATTAACGAATCAGTTCGGTGCAACATTCAGGACTGGTTGTTGGATTTAATGTCTTTTTGGTAATTTTATCTATAAAAAAAAGGAATTTGCAGTTTCACGAAAATGGTTACTTTGTATAATATAGTCTATTGATCATGTTGGTGTGTTGATATTGAGTTGAGGAGATGTTGAAAAAATCAATATCAAATTAGATTTTTTGAAAACCACTTGACGTAAGTAAAAACACTTGACATAAGTAAAAATGTTTGATAAAAGGTAAAAACGCTTGATACAAGCAAGCAATAATGATAATGATAATGATAAAATAGAATTATAAAAAGTTCCAAATCATGTAAAAATGTGTCCCGGGGATGAATAAAGAATTGTTAGATCATTGCATGTATATTTCAATGATGCAAGAAAAATAATTATCATGGAAGTTTACAAATGTTATAATTTGAATTAGAACTTTTACTATTTACTTTTGCCTTTTTCTTTTTTACAAATCTTTATTATTACATTTCATAAAATGTAAAAAATCAAATTGTCTTTACATACATATTAAATTGATTTTTTTAGAATTTTTGACTTTTGAAGTTAACTATGTGTAATAGTAATACGTAATAATATTAATAATGTGCTTGAGCTGTCTTTGGTATCTGAGTTTGAAGTTGCATAGATTGATCAATGTTGGTAATTTTACATAGCACATACGACAGGTTTTGGTACATACATATGTAAACTCGATAAGTCGGTCTCGCGATAAGTCGGCCAAAATTTTTCTTAATATTTAAGTAATTTAATTCGATAAGTCGGTTTACTCGATAAGTCTGTCATATGTGCTCATCCCCACATGACCGACTTATCGAATGTATTTGTAAGTTTTAATTTTGTTTTCTATTTTTATAAATTTTAAATCTTCAAAGATTTTTTTTTATTGTTGAATCATGATAAATCGACTGGTGATTTTAAAGGCAATCAAATATACGAAAAAAATTGTTTGTTACACATCACACAAAAATCTCATATTCATTAATATTAAAACAAACACCAAGTCGAATTTTATATTTTATATCTTTATATAATGTCATACAATAAACTATTATCATCGTTATCACCAGAAAGAGAGAATTTTGTGCGTAAAATTAATAATGAAATGCGTAATAATGCCAGTATTAGTTGTGATAGAGAAAGTAGAAAAGATTTTTTTTTTTTATTGGTCAAAAAAAACAAGGAGCTTTCTGAAAATGAAAAAGAATATTGTAAAGAAAAGTTTATTTATGAGTTTGAATTAGAGAATGCAAGAGATAAAGTGGGAAAACCAAAAGAATGTAACAAGTGTAAATTGACAAGATACTCTGATAGGTTCTGTGAAGGCTGTATTAGTTTACAATTACAGAGTCTTTTCACCACTTGGACATCTGGAAATAACATAATTGATGATTTTATTCAACAATGTCAAATGAAACCATCTCTTCCAAACTATATTTTAGAATGGATACCTTTTGAACAATTTAAAAAAGTGACAAAATTGACAGAAGGTGGATTTAGTTCGATTTTTACTACCACATGGACAAGAGGAAGAATATTTGATTACGACGAAAACAAAAAGGAATTTAGTTATTTAGGAGGTAGTGGACAGAGAGTAGTATTAAAAAGTTTAAACAATTCAAGTAATCCAGGAAAAGGCTTTTTTGATGAGGTTGGTAGTTGTCTTTTAAAACAATGTTGTATTATATAATACTAATTTGTTTTATGTTCAATAGGCAGTGAATTATTGTAAAATTAAATCAGGGTTGATTGTTAATTGTCATGGCATAACTAAATTCCCAGATAATGGAAATTATGCAATAGTTTTAAATTATTTATCAGAAGGAAATTTAAGGGGTTATTTACAAAAAAAAATTTAACATTAAAAGACAGAATTAGAATTTTTGGTTATTTATGTTGGGCATTAAATGATATACATCAGAAAGATTTAATCCATTGTGATTTACATAGTGGCAATATATTAATAAATGGAGGTTGTTGTTATATTACAGATTTGGGATTATGTGGACCAGTTGATGATGAATCATCAAATAAAGTCTATGGGATTGTATCATATGTTGCACCCGAGCTACTTAGAGGTAAAATTGATACAAAAAACACCAAAGAAACTGATATTTATAGTGTTGGGATGTTAATGTGGGAAATATTTGCAGGCCATACACCATTTGATGATAGAGCTCACAATCATCGTTTGATTTTTGATATATGCGAAGGTTTAAGACCACCAATACTACCTGGAATGCCTGATTATTATGTGCAAATGATGCAGAGGTGTTGGGATGTGGATCCATCAAAAAGACCAACTAGTAAAGAGCTGTTTGAATTTGCTAAAAATAAACATGATGAAATTATTAAAAATTATGATAGTAATAATACTACTAGTAGTAGCAGTGATAGTAGTACTTTGCAGCAAGCACACAAATCACATCCAGATGCATACCATACAAGTAGAATATTAGATGAAGAGATTGCTAAATCTAAAAGCTTTAAAAGTTATACAAGTAATAGTTCGTTAAATAATCTTGATTGTAACTCTTTTTTCTAAAATGTTAACAAAGGTGAATAAATTTTCATTATTAATTAATTTGAAATTACTAATCATTGATTATTACTAATGATATTAATTAATTAATTAATTAACATTAGATTCTAGTGACAATAGTAAAAGAATTGTTGAATGACTAATTTAGTCTCTGCTATAAATTTATTATTTTCTTTTTATTTATTTTTATTTCATTCTTATTTTATTTCTTAATATTTTGAAATAATAAACTTTTCTTGTTGAATGATGATATTGTGAGGTATCATTTTGGCTAATTAACAATTATGGCTCAACTTTTGGGTTACCCTTGTCGGTTAATAACTCACAATAACCAGATAGCTGAATATGGCCCTTTTGCAATGCTATTAAGTTCTTTTTATTCACTTGTGATTGATTTGTTTTAGTCGTTTGCTGACAGATTGCAAACTCGATTTGATTTACTTGCAAGACAACTTAAGTAGCTTGTTCAACGGCTTTACGTTTACGACTACAATAATATTACTTCATTAACACCCACTAGTTAACCAACGTTAGTCCTAACCTTGCTTGCTTCCTCACTAAAGTAAATAAACATGGCTTGTTACCAAAGTTCCACCAACTACACTTGTTGCTTTTATCAAAGCGCTTTAAACAAAGAAAATAAGACAACGTTTTTATTTTTATTTTATTTTTAAAAGTTCATTGACAATTATTTTTATTTAATAAAAATAACGATTATATCACGGTTTATTTTATTAGAATGTATTATTTTCCTCTGAGAGGACCCGAAGTTATGCGAATACCAGAAGTTATCCTTAATGAAATTTTTATTGATCACTACAATAAGGATAAAGATAGAGCTGTGTTTATTATCGCAAGTAGCTTAATTAATCAATATTGATATTATAAAAACTTCCATAATTATTTACACAGTAATAATTATAAAAGGCTTTTGCGTAAATTTCATTTGATACACTAAAATTAGTTGACCCTGGAACATAAATAAAGTGCCAAATCCCTAATCGATGATTTTACAATGTATCACGTTATTAATATAAGGAATGTTCGAGTTTAGTAGTAAATGAGTGTGTGGGAACTGAATTTGTATTCAGCAAAACTTGGCTCCTTGGGAACAATTAATGAAACAAGTTTCACAAGAAAATTGAAAAGAAAACCTTGAAATATATACAATATTTATATAGTTTTTTTTTTTTTTGTGAGCTTTTATATTTTATAGCGATTTTACTTACGTTATTTTGACTTTATGGCAGCGAATTTGACGTTACAAATGTGGTAACATTTCGTCAAACAACATTAGTTCGGTGTATCAAAATTAGCACAGCATCCTATCATGTATTCGTATGATAAATGATGTAATTTTTAATAAAATAAATTATTTCATGGCCAGATGGTGCATTGATCGAGTAGTCCATATGCGCTGATTTTGTTTGAACCCCAAAATCCAGTACGGTATGATCATAACGTTATGAATACTTTATGCTAGCAAAAACCCATTGGTTTTGAGGTGGAGGCCATTTGGTTTGACGGACTATCGAATAGTAAAATAGTTTTTTTTGGCGGAGCAAATAAATTTTTTGGGGTTAATTATCATTCTATTGACCAGTTTACACATCATGTTTAACGTATTTAACGTAGAGACACAATAAGATGTAGGGTTTGAGAAAAGGATCCAAAAAACCAAATCGGCTGATGTGATTTGATCTAATAAAATCTACTGAAACAAATAAACAAAAGATAAATTTATTATTTATCAAAGAAACTTTAAAGTATATAAATATGATTGATTTTGGACTGAGATTGATGTATCAAAAAAAAATTTTTTGCAACATTAAAAATCATTAACATTATACATTTAAATATTATTTTGAATAATTCTTTAAAAAAAATGCTGTTTAAATTGACTACTACTACTTGTGTGATCGATCCAATCATTAACACCAAAAGAACAAAATTAATGTTTTCGCAATAAAAGCTGTTTGTTTATTTGTTTGTTGTTGTTTTTGATTTTAATATTAATGCAGAAAGCAAGCGAATAAAAAACATTCGAGAGGCGAATCGGTTTGTTTTTTATTCATTTATTTATCTATACATCCCAGATCAAAGGTCAATTTGATCGATTAAATGTTTTTTTCAAACCTACATCACCATAGAAGAATAAGCTTTACAAATTTGATTGTTAAAAAAAAAAGATCTTTTGTCTTGATCTTTTCCTCGTGTTTATCCCAACTAAAGGTTAATTTGATCGATCAGATGTTTTTTTCAAGTCTACTTCACCATAAAAGAATGAATTTCAATTGTTAAAAAAATCAACTAAGCTTTTTTTTTCTTTAATTAAAAGAAAAAAAGATCCTTCGCAAAGAAGAACCCTCGTGTGAATCAAAAGCCATTTGCGAATTTCGATTGTTAAAATCTTTCATCCTGATCTTTTCCTCGTGTTTTTTTTTCCATCTATCGCTATAGAAGAATAAGCTTCATGCAAACATCAAAAGTCATTTACAAATTTCGATTGATTTAAAAAAAATCAACTAAACTTTTTTTTCTTAATCAATCAACGTATTTTATTTGATTTTCCCGAGAGGAAATTTTTTCATTAATCAACGATTTTATTGTTTTCTCCAAAAGGAAATCAGATCATCCACTATCCTTCAAATGGTCAAAATCCAAAAAAAAATTTAATTCAACACGAACAATCAAAAAACATTTGCACATATTGTTTGTTTATCGATCAATTTTTTTTATATTGACAACGAAATAAAACGTTTTTGAACCCCGGTCTCCTGACCAGAAAATATCAACGATCCGAGGTAAAGGTTCCAAGACAAGACCATCAGTTTTTGGTCATTTTGAACGGTCCGAAATGTCGGAGCAAGACGAAGACCTAACGGTAGATAGCGGTCGAAACCATGCAAAAAACATCTAAAGCGAAACACGATTTCTTTTCAGTCAAATATCTGTATCAAAAAAAAAAGTCTACTAGTAAACCAGGAATTTTCAATGATATGATTACACTAAAGTCTGAAAATCATATGATCAAATTAACAATAAGTCATGCCATTAGTCAAAGCACAAAGTTAAGTTTGTATGAATGGCAAAATGGAGGACACAATAAATATAACAAAATCAATACCATAAATGTTAGCATTGACTGGAAGATTAAAAAATTTGTAAGTTAACAATCAATTTAGTCCTTGTGCATTTTTCATTACAAATGTTTTGTAAATAATATGTGTTTTGATACTTTTAGAAATCGAACTCAAGTAACAAAATTTGAGTGGAGGATTGTTTAAATTACGCATGAATGTAAATTTAATATCTAATGTGTTAGGTATGTGAATAGCATAATTTTCTTTTTGGTTTTCAATTCCAATTTAATAATTTAAATAATTAATAATTTATTTTGATTTTATTTTATTTTTAATAGATATCCCAGAAATATTTTGGTCTGAACCACTTTTACAACCATTATACAATGCTATTAGAAGTAAAAATAAAGAAATTATATATAAAAAAAGTAACTTAATAACTTGGAACTAAAATGTTTATTATTTTAATTAGCTTACCTTGAAATCTCACAACATGTCAAAGTTCTTAATGATAAATGCAATGCCATTAATGATTTGCTTGATATGTTGCATGAAGATATTGTAATTCAAACATGATACAAATTACATGGATTATTATTTGGTTGATTGTTGTAGCTGTGTTTGTTGCAATGGTAAGTTACTACTACCAATCTTTTCAAAAACATATAACATTTAATAGTTATTATTTTAATATTTTTCTTTAATCATTTCAATAGGGAGAAATTGCTGTTAAATTGTTTCTTTGAATGGGCGATTTTTTTGTAAAATCATTTATTCTCTCAAAAATAAAATAAGGTCAAATAAAATTTTGTTATTATTTTATATATACAGCAGTAGTGTTTTTGTTGTTGGTGTTGGTGGATGGATAGATAATAATTTGATTCAAATAATTTGTTTTGTAAAAAGGAATGTGTGACTACAAATTAGTATTTTTTTATATTGTGTTTAAAGAAAATTATTATTTTTATATACATTGTCACTAACATCATCACATTACTATGTTTTTACATTTAAGATACTGTTAATTGGCATGGGTCCATCTATTGTACATGACGCAGTATGTCAGAGATAGATAAATATCATACCAGAAATGTAAAGGTCCATTTTTTTTATAATTGCCAAAGTAATTCTATAAAATTGAGTTTTCAATAAAATTTAGGATAAAATATAACTTATGATGGATTAAAGGTTTCTGGTTCATAAATTAGTTTGGAGCTCAAGAATCCGAACTGCACAACAAAAGTCTTGGATAGGGGACTTTTTTGTGATAATTACAATACAAACTATTTTGGTTGACATATAAGAACTAATTCGATTCCTTTTGTTCTTCTATCAGGGAAATACATTAGTTGTATTGTTCCATTTGGCATTATCCTATCTTTAAAGTTCAGATTCCGAGATTAGTCCTTTTTGCAATTAGGGCATCTTTTGAATAGAGAGCTTGGCTAATTTAGGTAAATTGGAAAATTCTTTACAAACTTTTAATTTTAATGAAATCATGTAATGTAAAACCAAATGCCTATATTTACACATCTTTAATTAAGGGCTATAGGGAAAGGGACAGCAAAAAAATTTGTTAGAAAGTGGTATTAAAACCAAATAATAATATTGTATCAAATGTATTAATTAAACCTATCTTTTGATGTGTTCAGGATGGATTGGAAAAGCATTATTGAATGAGGGTCATTATATAATTGTGCTAAGCATCAAAAAAAGTTTTTTAAAAAGGCTATAACAATTTTATTCTTACGCTAACCATCTTTTTCATTTTCATCATCTGCCAATTCATTATTACTTATGATATCAAAATTTTTAGTGTTTAAATCAAGAAACTTTCTTCTGTCTTTTTCAAATTGATCAATATTGCTTTTAATATTTTTTACAAAATGTTCATTTGATGAACTAAATGGTGAAACAAGCGTCCATACATCATTGGCAGGTGATGATGAATGTTGAAGCATCGTTGTTGTCATGTATCTAACAACTTTTTTCGAGGAATCAATTGCTTCATTTGTATCTTGTAATTTATGTTTTTTCGTATAGTATTCATTTGATATTTGATTAAGTTGATTTAAAATATTATCATTATTATTACCATCTAATTCCTCCTTTTATAAATAAATAGATAGGCAAATAAATAAATATATATTAATGAATTATATTATAATAATAATAATAACAATAATAACAATGATTACCATTATTTCAGTATTAAATTCTGTTCTGATATCATCCAAAGTATCATGTATGCTATTACTTTTTTCCCCAAATCAAAAAAAAAAAATACTTGAGTTTCAACACAACAATAAATAAATAAAGTTTTGTAATCATCTACATCTACAAAATACTAACTCTTTTCTTTTTTCCTTTACAATTTTTCCATAATCATTACATGGATCAACAACAGCAACATATTCAAATAATTGCTCTTTTTTCATTCTTTCATATATATATTCAGCATCATATAATTCATGTTTTACACAATATTTATAAAGTTCAAATATTGATCTCCACATATCTATAATATATATATATATATATATACACACACACACATTTATACAATTTTTTTTTTAAATTAAAAACCATTCTGGTTAAAAAAAATATAAATATAAATGTAAAGTAATAAAAAAATACCCTCACATACGTAAACTAAGACGGATTCTTATTTTTTCAAAATTATCAGGTTGAGTAAAATAAAGTAAATATAAGGTGTAAAGTACAGCTAATTTCACTTCAAGCAAACTTGTCTGTAACAAAAACCCTAATTGACATAAGAAGCAATAAAATCAATAAAAATCAATCTAATCAATTTAATTAATCAAATAAAATTATACATACTTAAAGTAATTTGATATAAAACTTGCATAAAAAAAGGACGACCTGATTTTTCAGGGCAAGCAAAATGTATATATGTAAATTTATATTCGTTCCATAGATTCTTAAAAGTTGTGAAATCGTGATGTTGTTTCTTTTTGTAAAGAAGATATATATAAATATTTCTTCTAATTAAATACAACAATAATAATAACACCACAATGATGATAATAAAAATTACTCTTTGATATGCAAGCAAGATCATTCGAATATCTTTTTCTAAAGCAGACCTTGAAATAAAGTTGTTTCCAATTAAAATCCCATCTTTTATAGGAGGACCAGTGTTTGGACTCATTTTCTTAAAAATCTTTTGATCTTCATAGTGGTAATATTCTTCAAAATAATTGGGTTACACATATTGCAGATTTAGGATTATCATGTCTAGTTAGTCAAACATCATCATCAAACAAAAATAATATATGTGGAGTACTAACATATATTGCACCAGAAGTTTTAAAAGAGAAACCATATATAATGGCATCAGATATATACAGTTTTGGAGTTCTGATGTCTTTAGTATCAACTGGCCAACAACCATTTAATAATTTGGCACATGATGAATATCTTGCAATGGAAATATGTAAAGGTTCAAGACCCAAATTCTCAAACAATACACCAAAATTTTATATTGAACTAGCATTCAAATGCATGGATGCTAATCCAGATAAACGTCCAACTGCTGGAGAAATTAAAAAGATTATCAAAATTTGGGATGATTCACTTAATGACTATGTAATGAATAATGATCTTGAAAAATATTCAAAAGAAATGCAAGATGAATTAAAATCAATAAGAAAAGGGTTTGAGAAAATGGATGAAATAAAGTTTAATCCTTCAACAATTACTGCAGTAATTCATCCAAATGCAATTTATACTAGCAGATTATTAAATTTTACAAACCTTCCCCAACCTGTGAATTCCAATAAAGTAACAATTATTAGCAATAATAATGGTAATTATCATTAATCATTCAATTATTAATTTTAAAATTTAGTATCAATATTAACATTATGATGTTATAAATTATAGTTTCACATCTAATGGATATAAATATTTAGATTAATTTGATTATTTATATTTAATAATGATATTATATAAAGGTAATAACTTTCACAATTATCATATCTTTTGAGTTTTCTTTTCATTTTGAAATTTGGATGTCAAATATGCACAAATAATTTTTTTGATAAAAAAATAAATATAATTTTTAATAATCATACATAATTGCAGTATTATTTATTTTTTTACCTTTTCAAATCAATATTTTCATCTCTTATAGCATTAACAAGTTGAAGTGATGTACTATCAATATATCATATAATATATATAATATAATAAATAATTTATTAATATAAAAATTTTAATTTAATAATGTATCTGAATAATTTAAATATAATAAAAATTATACCTAAATTATTAAATAAAAAGCCCACATCTAATCATTTCAACTTGCCTGTTGAACTATCATTGCATTCAACTTCTAGAAGAGATTCCCCATCCTCCAGATTTGGTTGACCCAAATGATTCTTTTTTCCAAAAATACACAACAGACACAAACTATAGTAGACTAATTGTCCAATGGAAAGGGACACTATGAGTACATTAAAAAGTAATACCTTCAATAGATAGCTAGGTTCTGCTTGTGTTGGTACTAACCACATTGATGCTTGAGAAAAGAAGAAATTTTCAAAATTAGAACCAGATACTGGCTACCAGAAATGAGCATAGTGGAAATTTGAAATGTTACACTAATTTTTTATATTGTGCAACGTAGCTTTACAATACACGGCAAACCTTCTGGCAATAAAAAGTAAGTGATAAACTGGATTTGAATTTGATCCGAACTTGATCTCCAATTTAGAGAGGTAACAACTATACACTGGCGAAGTTTCAAAAGCAATGAGTTCTGTACAACATTTCGTGTAACAACAAACTTCCACTATGCTCCAGAAATGTGAACTGTGAGAAACGTCCAACCCAAACTGACTTGATTGTTATTCCAACCGTGAAATCTTGGACAAGTCAAAAGTCACAGCCCTACCTTCAAATTTGATAACAGTGCCTCCCTTTTCAAAGCCTTCCTTGGATTTTCTGCACCTTGATGATGGCCAAAGACAAATGGATCCACTTGCATAAAATGGAAACACGATACTAAGCAATCATCCATTGCACATCTATCTACACTACTGAAATATGCTAGAACAAGTTGTGGATGATGAATTAGAACATTTCTTCAAACATGACAATTTTCAAAACCATGGAATGATGCACAGCTTTACCTACATGGAAAAAAGAAACATCTCACTTAATGCAATCCATGCAGACATTCCATCATAGAAAAACATTGTATAATTTGGTCATGAAGTATCAGATTACACCATTGTAACCATCAAATGGAGAACCATGTTCCAAAGGGTTCCCTCAGCCAGAATCAGACAAAACCTATTGCTCACCCAATGTCTATTTTCATGTAAAGTAAGAAGACAGGTCACATAAATTTTCAATATGTGATGTCCATAGGATTTTGTGAAATACATTACAAATCTGACAAATACTGAAAACA
>CAUDNR010004101.1:136896-166651 GCA_958430865.1 Entrophospora sp. SA101
GAAACCCTAATCAAGCAGTATAGTTGTATATAGTGTTTTTAATTTAGTTTGCCAAATTTGGTGACTCCAATAACGCTCGCAATATTTATTACGGTTTATGGCTTTAACGACTTTAGGGTGTCATGCCGAATTTGTTGTAATTAAAATTTTTTTAACGGAATATTTATTTTGTGCGATACATATTTGTGGCTGAAAAAAAAATTCTTTTTTTTTGACAAATTATACAAATATAATAAAAAACCACGATGGGAAACACTTTGGATAAAAATAAGCATCATGACGATACTTCTACTGATAAAAAGGATGAATATTCTGATAAAAGAGATAAAAAATATGGGGAATGTCCAACTTGCAATAGATATAATACTAATTGGGCATGGTGTCAATCATGTAATCCAAAGCTATTAACTGAAGGATGGACTAGTGGCGATGAAACATTAGATGATTTGATTAAAAGTATACAACTTAAAGCAACCAAGTGTCACTATAATAATTATCTTCAATGGATTTCTTATAATGATTTAACAAATATTGAAAAGATTGGTGAAGGTAAGTTTGCAACTATATATGAAGCTACTTGGATAAATGGCGAGAAATATGTAGGTGGAAATAATGAAAGAATTAGTAAAGATATGATTGTGGCATTAAAAAAAATACATAATTCACAGAATATTTCTGATAAATTTCTTAAAGAGGTAAATTATTTTATTTTTCTATTTATTTTCTGATTTTTTTAAATATTATTCTGAAATTCAATATATATATTTTTTTTATAGTTTAGAAATTATGTTACATTTCATGGTAAATCATTTATAAATAAAATTTATGGATTATCACAAGACCCAGCTACAAAAGAATATATATTTGTGATGGATAGAAGTATTCAAAATTATAAAGATCCATATATTAGAAAAGAAAAATATAAGAAATGTCCAACCTGCAATGAGTTTAATACTAATAATTTCTGGTGTCAATCATGTGATCCAAAGTTGTTAACTAAAGATTGGACTAGTGGCAATGAAACATTAGATGAGTTGATTAAAAGTACACAACTTAAAGCAACATATTATCATTATAATAATCATCTTCAATGGATTCCTTATAATCATTTAACAAATATTGAAGAGATAGGTGAAGGTGGGTTTGCAACTATATACAAAGCTACTTGGATAAATGGTGAGAAATATGCAAATAGTAAAAATAAAATCATCAAAGATATGACTGTGGCATTAAAAAAACTACATAATTCACAGAATATTTCTGATGAATTTCTTAATGAGGTAAATTCTTTTATTTTCAAATTATTTTCTTTATTTTATTTTTTATTTATTTTCTGATTTTTAAATATTATTATTATTGTTGTTATAATTAAATATTTTATTTATTATTTAGTTCAAAAATTATACAGAGTTTCATAGTAAAAATTATATAATTTATATTTACGGATTAACACAAGATCCAATTACAAAAGAATACATATTTGTAATGAGTTATATGGAAGATGGAAATCTTCAAAATTATTTAACTAAATATTTTAAAAATTTAAAATGGGAAAACAAAATTAAAATTCTTTATTATATTATTAATGGTTTAAAAGATATTCATGAAAAAAAATTTATTCATTATAATCTTCACAGCGGCAATCTTCTTCACAAAAATATGTTTACATATATTACAGACTTAGGACTATCATGCCCAGCTAGTCAAACATCATCATCTAACAAAAATGATATATGTGGAGTACTACCATATATTGCACCAGAAGTATTAAAAAGGAAACCCTATACAATGGCATCAGATGTATACAGTTTTGGAGTTCTGATGTCTGTAGTATCAACTGGTCAACAACCATTTAATAATTTGGCACATGATAGAGATCTTGCAGTGAAAATATGTAAGGGTGCAAGACCTGGATTCTCAAACAATACACCAAAATTTTATATTGAACTAGCATTCAAATGCATGGATGCAAACCCAGATAAACGTCCAACTGCTGAAGAAATTAAAAAGATTATCAAAATTTGGGATGATTCACTTAATGACTATGTAATGAATAATGATCTTGAAAAATATTCAAAAGAAATGCAAGATGAATTAAAATCAATAAGAAAAGGGTTTGAGAAAATGGATGAAATAAAGTTTAATCCTTCAACAATTACTGCAGTAATTCATCCAAATGCAATTTATACTAGCAGATTATTAAATTTTACAAACCTTCCCCAACCTGTGAATTCCAATAAAGTAACAATTATTGGTAATAATAATGGTAATTATTAATATTCAATTATTGATTATTTTCATTTTTATTAAAATTAACACAATATTTATTAATATCCACTCTTGTGATAAATATTTTATAGATTCTAAACAAATTGATTTAGCTATACCAAATGACCTACCTGAATAAGTTAAATCCTATTGCTTGTTATGTATTAAATTATTTATTATTTATTTTTATTTATCTGGCTACTGTAGTTTAAATATTTTTTTTTTTCATTTTGAAATTTGGGTGTCAAATATGTACATAAATAAAAAATAATGATTTTTGGCAAAAAAATAAATGTAATTTTTAATAATCATTGTTGTCATACATACATAACTGGAGTATTGTTTGTTTCTTATCTTTTCAAATCAATGGTTTCTTTTTTTATAGTATTAACAAATTGAAGTGATGTACTTATCAATATATCATATAATATATACAAAATTTAATACATGTATCTGAATAATTTAAATATAATAAAATTATACCTAAATTATCAAATAAAAAGCCCACATCTAATCTTGCTTGTTGAACCACTATTGCAGTCAACTTCTAGAAGAGGTTCCCCATCCTCCAGATTTGGTTGTCCCAAATGATTCTTTCCCCAAAAATACATAACAGACACAAATTACAGTATACTGATTGTGGGTTTTGTTGAATCAAACAATGCCAAACTTCTGGTCTTATTTGGAATCCTGACCTGGAATCTTAGATGCTTCCCCCAAATAGAAAGATATACTATGATACATTAAAAAATACCACCTTCAATAGATAGCTAGGTCCTGCTTGTGTTGGTACTAGCCACATTGATGTTTGAGAAAAGAAGAAATTTTCAAAATTAGAACCAGATACTGGCCACCAAACATGCAAACTATAAGAAATATTTATCAAAAACCACAACCTTGCCTTCGAATTTGTCTCCCTTTTTAAAAAGAAATAAGTGTGTAAGGCCCCTCTCAGATCTTCTACACCTTGATGATGACCAAAGACAAATGGGCTCACTTGCATGTAATGGCAACACACCCATTGCACATCTACATGCACTACCACAATATACCAGGATAAGTTGTGGAAGGACCCTGGGATGGTGAATATTATCTAACCAGAAATCAAATGTATCTTCATCTAGAAGTTTTCCCATTGCTTCATTATAATTGTTCTCTGCAATTATGTGTAATTCATCACAAATTTCCTTAAGCTTTTTATGAACCTTAATGTATCATCTAACCTATCAAGATTTAGATATCTTATAAATCTATTCAATTTATTGATCCTTTTTAATCTTTAACCATTCTATTATCTTTATATAATTGATGTTTTCCCTCTTTATACCATGTTTTGTTTACTAACATTATGTTTGTAATTTTTACTGGATCCTTGATTTGCTTTATAATTTTACCAATCAGTTCTGATGGTAATACAAACTCTGGTGTTTTCACCCCTACATACTTGATTTTTTCCCTGACCTCTACTATATAGATCACCAGCTTCAAATGGGTCCCTACTATCATTGAGGGATTTTAATGCATTGCCAATATAGCTGAAAATTTGAGTAATATATTCAAACATTTTTGGTTTATTTTTATATAGATTGCAGAAATGTTTAATTTGAAAATGTTATTAATTTATTAGTTTTATTGTTTTGGTATCAACCATACATGATGGTGAAAGTCATTTGATAAAATTCGAAACTTTCAAAAAAATCACATTTTCGAAATCGAAATACCCTTGGCGAAATTAAAATCAAAATCTAAAATTCAAAATCAAAATCAAAAATCAAAATCAAAATCAAAATTCAAAATTGAAATCTAAATTCAAAATCAAAATCGAAATTCAAAAAATTGAAATAAAAACACTTTAAAGACATTAATGCAAATATTACAATTTTCGAATTTTGATTACAAATTTCGATTTTGATTTTGATTTTTGATTTTGATTTCGAATTTTGATTTTTTCGAAACCTGTTAGGGTATATTCAAAATGTTTGAACCTTAATCGTCGAAATTATTGTCGAAACAAAACTATTTCGCCATCATGTATGATTAATGCAAAAATGAAAAAAAGTTATTTATTAATTTTGAATTTCGATTTTGATTTCGAATTCGTTTTTTTCGAAACCTGTTAGGGTATATTCGAAATGTTTGAACCCTAATCGTCGAAATTATTGTCGAAACAAAACTATTTCACCATCATGTATGGCATCAACTGCTCCACTTTGCTATGCAGATTGTTTTCACTTTGTTCTCTACCTATTTGTGTACTGAATGTTGTTTTCTTGATATGTCTATCTGCCTTGTGTACTTCTTTTATTTTCTACTTTGTTCTCTATACCTTGTTTTCCATAGCTTCATTTCATTCCACTTACTTCTTGCTATGCTTGAATAATGAAAACTACTTTGTTCTCTGTGCCTTGTTTTCATTAAGCTCCACTTCATTCTGCTTACTTCTTGCTATGCTTTAAATGATGAAAACTACTTTGATCTCTATACCTTGTTTATAAATACTATGACAAATTTTTGTTTCTTTGATGCAGCCTGGAACATGTTTCACACCATATTTTCTATGTGACCTAGAAAAAAATTAGTATACTATGATATAAAACTTAATTATGTTGAAATTGGTGTGAAATTAGCCTCTGGAACACTTTGTGAATATAAATGATATAAAAAATCTAGTAATAAATATGATCCCTGTCCAGAACCAGTAAAAGTACACAACAAGACAATGATCTGCTCACCTTCATCAGAAATACCTTCACAATAATAACTCAACACATATAACACCCTTGATCTTTTTCTTTTTGGTATTGGTATGTTGACATTAATGTGGCTCACATCAACCAATCCTTTTTTTCTAGAACTTGCTTTCAATAGCAGAATCACTATGTTAAAAAAAAATCATTTGGATTGATTTATAAGAATCTAATTTTTATTTTTATTAAATAATTTTTTACCATATTGAAGCATCATTGTTTTCTCAAGTTGTATTTGTAATTGAATTTTCATCATTGTGGAAAAAATCTATTTCCCGAGTATCTTGTTTGATTTTTTTCAAAAATAATTAAAATGCTAATTCTTATTCAAATTATTCATAATTTGTTTTATTTCAAATTTCGAATTATTTCAAATTATTCATTTTATTTGAATAGAAACCCTAGTTCTGGCAAGTGCAAGGGTTTCTTTCTAGCTGCACATGTACTATTATTGCAGATAAGTTCTGGCCAAGTGTATCATTTTTCTTTCCAGCTTCATATGCTCTAAAAAAAAAAAATAGAAAGATACTACTTGAGGCATCACTCACTACAAGCAATATAGTAAAATTAAAAGGGTTCCTAACTAATAGTTAAAGGTTGGCCAAACCATTAATCATCAGAAAGGATTATGAATCAACCAACTTTATTAATTAATTACAGTTTTTATTATCAAATGTATGTTATTAAAAAATTGAAGTAAATTTTAAGTGTATGACTTTTTTACATGATTTTGTCCAATAGAATATAATAAATAGAATGATTAATAATGAATGACTATTATTAATTACTAATATTAAATGCCAAAATGCGTCATTGATGTTGTCATGATATAAAATGCAACAATTGGAATCCAAGTTGGTCCTCAATTTACTATTACTATCTTGCATGGCATGTATATTATCATTTTGCATATTCTTCCAAGCAAGCTGTGTTAAATTCGGTTTTCTCTTTTGAAATTTTCTCCAACATTAAGAAGTTTTTTCATACATAGGATTTACAGTCAAACCTCATCACAATGGACCTCGCCACAGAGGATTTCTTGTTACAATGGCATAACGGATTTTATTAATAAATTTGTTCTTATTATTATTATAATAATAACGGATTTTTGAAATTTTTGCTCTTCGAATTTCATTTCAAATATTCGAACAAATACTTCTATGGTATTAGTTGTGGGCATGAAACTCATTAAATCATGCATTAATCATCTGAGTAACTTTTATTATATAATTAGACATTTTATTAAGCAACAAGTAACTATACACTCCCTATATAAAAAGTCAGGCACATTTTTAAACAAAAAACAATACTTCACCAAATTATATATGCAAATATTCACATCTTTAACATTTTTGTTAAACTAATGATTAAAAAAAATGATCAATGAAAAACATACACAATAGTAATCATACCAAAAAATTTAAAATTCGATAATCTTTCGTTGGCCATCCATTATTTTCAATTACTCCTTCAGCTCTCCTTGGCATACTCTCAATCAATTTAATTAGGACATTGATTAATTTGGCCACATTGATTTTTGTGACAAGGTCTTTTCCATCAATGTAATTTTGAATAGTACAAGCCACTGTTTTTCTAGGGACACCAACAATTTTAGTCATTTTGTGGTTTGGTACATTCTTTTTATATAGACCAATGATTTCACTACGTTGACTTTTATTTAAGGATGACATTTTGAGTTCAAAATTTTTCAAAGGAATTGTCCAAACATTTATTAAAAATGATGTTTGTTTACAAAAAATTCAAACAAAATAGGTATTTATTGAAGACGCTTGTTATCACGTGTCAAAGAACTCAAGTTGCTTTAAATTTTTTTTTGTCAGAAATATATTTTTGGAAAAAAATTTTGGTCAGAGTTTTTATTTTTTTTAATTGTTATTTTACAAACAGCTATTTCAAAGACTATTACCAAAACATACACTTGCCATCTCCAACCTAGTGCCAAAAATATATTTCATACATTGCTAATCTCAAAATTTTATTTTAGATAACAAATGGTACCAACTGTCTTGCATTGATCAATAAATGTGCAAATGATGTAATTATTAATATAATAGGCCATTTTTGTGGTCAATTAGTCTAATTTATTATATGTAAAACATATAAATAGTCTACTTGACACCAAAATGAAAGTTCGCCGCCTTGTATAATCGGAGTGATACATGTGCGTTTCTATTATATACTAATGTCAATTTATTTTAGAAGATAAGGTAAGTTACATGTCTTCTTTTTAATTGAAACACTAACTCTCCACCAGAAAAACTTTTTAATGGAGCTATAAACCATTCTTTAAGTCAAATTAAAACGTTTTTTCGGAAATAATTGACAAAATCCTAGAAAACCTGGAAACATGAAATTTATGTGCATAATATTCAAAGGCACAATGTGGTAGTTTATTTAGAAAAAGAAGAAATAATTTTAAAAAAGAAAAAAATATTCATTGACCAATGCCAAATGATTTTTTTTTAAAATAAGGAAGAGGAAATGAATTCCACTTTCAAAAAAGAAAAAAGTGATTATTGAAAGTGAGTGTGTGTTCAAGAGTGTGAGAGTTGTTGTTGTTGTTGTTGTTAATTATTATTATTAGTTGTAGTTATTAATTATTCTTATTATTAGTTGTAGTGATTTGAAATAAAATATCTGAATCAATAAATCCTTGTCTGAACGGAATTGAGCTTAAAATTTTGAACGAGTACTATCATTATTAAGCCAACATGTGTGCCAATTTCCATGATAGCTGTGTAAAAGATTTGGGCATTCATAATGATAGTGCCCATAGTAGCAGCACAATAAACAAGCATTTTTAAAATTAGCTGTCAGTCTTATCCAGTTTGTTTCATTATTGAGTGGGACATCATCAGTGGTACAAATAATTTTCTCTGGCTCCTTGCTTGCTGTTATTATTATTTAATAATATTTTTGAAAGTTTCCCACAACTTTAGCATGAAATAATCATGATTTTTTGTGTCATCATTAAGGCTTCTGGTCCAAACTATTTTTGAAAAAAGTAGCTTTGGCAATAGTTTGCGCTTCTCGATATTTTTTATATGAACATGAAAAACTATATATTAATAAAAAATAGTTGGACATATAAAAAATTAATTTTTGCCCAAAATGTTTCTGCAACTTCAGCTACTAAATGAGGTAGTTTCGACCAAAAACCTGCATCATTATTGTGATTATAGTAGTGATATTTGTACTAAAAAAAATTATATATTTATAATCCCGAAATTTAATTAAATCAAGTAAATTATTCACCTAATTTAACTACCAAAGATTTGGGTTGTCAATATTAGATGATGAAAGCTTTAATGATAGAGAACAGCACAGAAAAAACGCGTTAAAAAATTTTTGATCAATTTTGATCTACCATCTAATTTTATAAAATGGTAGTGCAAATCACGTGACAATTTAATAGAAAATTTAGAGCTCGTTTTTTTTATTAGCAATTGTTCTAAAGGTAAAATTACACGAGACGCATACAAACAACAAAGTAGAGGTTATATCCGTCAGATATTAGTATCCGTGAATATCTGCGACTATATAAAAAAAATTTTTAAATAGATAAATTCTTTTAAACTAAAATTTAGTTATCATGGGATTTATAACCAAAGAAAGATTTTCCTACTTTAACTAAAATTACAAAAAAATATTTATGTGTATCTGCTACTTTTACACCAAGTGAGCGATTTTTCAGTGATGCTGGTAACACATTGACAGCTAAAAGAACAAAGCTCATTCAATTCTTTGAACGAAAATTTTTTTTTTAAAAAAAAAACATGATTGATGTAGAAAAATTCTTGACTAATAAATAAATAAAATAAAGTAGAAATTATCTTTTATTGTTGTTATAAAATGTTGGATAAGTAATATAGTCGAACTTTCGTTTCAACAGATTTTTGTCTTGGCCCTTGCACTTGTTTTTATTAAAAACTCCCGTTTCAACGGAAAATGAATTTTTTGGTAGGATTTAGCAATAAATACTAATCTCGTTACAATGGATTCACGTGATATGCAAAGTTATTCCTTAAAAAAATTAAAATTCCTACACGAACAATTCTCAAATTTCCAAAAAAAAATATATTAAACAATATTAATCATATTTCTAATAATGATTTTACGCTAATAATTCTTCAAATAAAATTATCTAAAAAGCAACCTTACTATTGTTTTAATTAAAGATTCAACTCTCTTCTAAATGTATATGTATTCTTTATTGATTGATAATAAATAAATGATTCTGTACAATTAATAGTTTCTTTGATTCCTTTAAATTCTATAAATTATAAATGTCTCAACAACTATCATCTTTTTCTTCCTATATATTACCGCTGAACAAAAATGCGAATTATATTTACTGAAACAAGCTAAACCTTAACCAAAGGATATTAAGTTGACACAAAAATACAACATTAGCATAAGCCAAGTTAATGATTGAAAGAGTCTAATGGATAGCTTGAAATTGATCCAAATTCTTATCAAGCGAAATTAAAAAAAGCACGTAAAAAAATATTATGCCTGTGTCGATCATTATCTCAGTCCCTTAGATCCGTTGAAACGAGGTTTGACTGTGATAATTTTTCTATCTGACTATAGTCAATGAATCACCCATGGGGACACATAAGAAAATTGCATCTAAAATTCGTTATACCAAAATTACTAATCGCGTTTAAACGAATTTTATGTTTTTATGTGTAAAGCGAAAATTTTAAAAATCCTCCGCAAGAATTTGATTGTAATTCGTTGAAACGAGGTTTGACTGTATATTAATATTAATATCGACGGATATTCGGATATCAAACTGATGAACTGACTGAATATTCGGATATTGGTATTGGAATTATTTGACGATTGAGTATTCGGATCCGAATATTCGACGGATATAACCACTATTACTATTACTATGACAAAGGATCACTAAAAAGTGATCTTAGGACATGTAATTGATGAAGTTATAACATGTTTCATTTCTGTGATAACAACAACAAAGTTTATAATATTTTATTAGTATTTAATAGTAATAATTCTTGTAATTTTTATAATTGTGATTTAGTTACTATTAGATAAGTATCATTCCTGGATTTAATTTTCCTTCATCTCTTCACTATATAATCAACCTGATTTTTCTTCCACTATCATTATCGATAATATTATCTTTGGGTAAAATATTTGGAGAGGGAATTACTTTTTCAATTATATTTCAATTGGAAATTAAATGTTTTAATTATTTGACTAGTTTGATAGGATTAGAAATGTAATATTCGAGAATTATGAATATTATGAATTTAATTTTTATAAAAAAAATTATAATAATTAATATCAATATGATTTAAGACACCGTTTTACAGAAGGATTTGTTTTATCTTTAGCTAATCTATCTCATGCAAAGATTGTATTTCTTACACCTTTTATTTTTAGTTAATTATTTTCAATTAATTAATGAGGATATCTTATATTCTTTTCAAGAGTTCCATATTTGTTGACAAGTGAATTATATATTCAAGAAACTTGGTATTTTTTAGTCCAAAATGAAATTGCTGCTTGAAAAGGAATTAGTATCACATAAAAATTACACAGCAATTTTGCAAAGATTAGTATTAATATTTATTTTCTACAAAAATGACTCGACCAAATGAAATCCATCAATTCAATTTTGGACCTATTACAGCTTACTCTTTTAATAAAGATAGAACTCGTAGGTTTACTAAAAATTAAATCAACCTCATGTATAATATGCAATATAAGAATTTGTTGTAATGCCACACATTTAACATGAAATTAATTTTTTTGAAAATAGAGGTTGCCATCTGTCCAAATAACAACGAAGTACAAATTTATCAAAAGTCTAGTGGAAATTGGGATTTAATTCATACATTGGTTGAGGTTTGTAGAATATCAAAAGAAATATTTTTTTTAAATCATTTTTTAAAAAAATTTAAAAAATCAATATTATTTAGCATGATAAACTTATTACAAGTATCGATTGGGCACCTGAAACTAATCAATTAGGTTTTTATCATGTTTTTAAATTAAAATTTATATGAATATATTGTCAATTAACTAATCGATTAATAATTAAATTGTTTTTTTTTAAAGTTACATGTTCTCAAGATCGTAATGCATATGTATGGAAACTTGATGCAGCCACAAACAAATGGAAACCAACTTTAGTTCTGTTAAGAATTAATCGAGCAGCTACATTTGTTCGATGGTCACCCAAAGAAGACAAATTTGCTGTTGCATCTGGAGCACGTTCAATATCCATTTGTTATTTTGATGAAGAATATGATTGGTGGACTGCTAAACTTCTCAAGAGACCAATAAGGAGTACTGTTTTGAGTCTTGACTGGCATCCAAATAATGTTATTATAGCAGCTGGTTGTGCTGACTTCAAGGTAAGTTAAGAAAGAATATTGTTTATATGATTATATAAGATTATGTGTTATAATATTTTTATTGATGAGGCATCAAAAAAATTTTTTTAGGCATATGTTTTATCTGCATTTATTAAGGGTGTTGATCAAAAGTAATTTATCCAAACATCATTTTAGATATGTATAATTTTGATACAAGTAAAATTTAATATAAATGTGTTTAAATATGATTTTATTTATAAATTTGATTAGGCCAGCCTCTACAGCTTGGGGTAATAAATTTCCATTTAACACAGTTTGCGGAGAATATTCAAATGGTGGTGGAGGTTGGATTCACAGTGTTTCATTTTCACCTAGTGGTGATGCATTAGCATTTACTGGTTAGTTGGCAATTTAATTGAGAAATATATTGTTTGAAATTTTTTTTATTTAATAATTCACTAAATAATTTATTAATAAAAACTTTAATATTATGGAAATTAAATTACAATAATAATGAATGCATTAAAATCAGGTCATGATTCACAACTTAGTATTGTTTATCCAGGTGTTGGTGTTCAAAAAATTAGGGTTACAAATTTACCATATTTAAGTTTAGTTTGGCTTTCTGAAGATAAATTATTGGCAGCAGGTTATGATTGTGCACCAGCATTATTTGAAAGACAAGATAATCAAGAATGGTTTGTGCAAAAAAAGATTAATTTGATAATTTTCAAAATAAAAATTTATTATTTGGTGTTGGTTAATTCTAAATCTATTATTTTAGGAAATTTTCCAAAGTGATTGATGTTGGAAAGAAAAAAGTTGTAGGTGAATCTACAGCCTTTAATAGATTTCGTGATATGGATACACGTGGAACTTCAAGCCATTCTGATGATTCAAAATTTACAATTCATCAAAACACCATCACGTAATTTTAAAATTTATTTGTTTCTTTATTTCTTTATATATTTATTTGAAATAGATCTAATGATTATTTTTATTTTTATTATAGATCAATTCGTGTTCATAGTGGGCCCAATGATAATGTTGAAAGTGTATCAACTAGTGGATTAGATGGAAGAATAGTTATTTGGGATTTACAAAACCTTGAAAGTCAATTTAAAAGACTTCATGTATAAAATAATAATAATATATATATATATATATATATATATGATAACAATAATAGTATACACATATAAATCTATTAATAATATAAAAAAAATTCTTTAATAATCAAACAAATTACAATAATATTTATTTTTACAAACAAAAAGAAAAAATTTTCATTCTTTATTTTTTTGTGTTTCTTCTAATTCCATTAAAGCTTTCTCAATCTCTTTTTTCAATTCTTCTTCATTAGCACTTCTCCAATCTTTTTTATGAGCCATCATCAAAGCTAACAATACAGGCAGATGTACCAAACTTTTAAAAAACAAGTCTCTTGCAGTTTTATCATTTGAGTTTCTCCAAAATTTATAGGATGCTGAAAGTAATAAGGAATTTATTAAAGTTGAATCTAAAGCAAACCACCAAGTAGTTAGTCCGATATATGAGAACATATAGCTCAATGGAAACAACAAGATGCTATATCTCAGCGAGACTCTACTATTCAATTTTGGATTGTTTATCACCATCATTTTATAATCAGCTTTGGCATAATCAAATCTCATATTCCATGCCAGTGAATTGAAATGTGGAAATTGCCAAGCAAAAAGTATTGAGCCCAGTAAAAGTGCACCAAAATCTAAACTGTCGGTACATGCAGTCCAACCCATCATAGGTGGTATAGCACCTACTATGGAACCTACCCAGGTATTGGTTATTGATAACCTTTTGCATGGTGTGTAAACACTTGTATATATAAAAATATTAGTTGCGCCTAATGCTGCTGTCAATGGATTCACCATAAAATATAAAATTCCTACGCCGGTTAAACCTGTTATTGTACCGAATGTTATAGCATGAAATGGTGAAATCAATCTTCTAACTAGAACTCTGCCCTTGGTTCTGGACATCAAAGCATCATATGGTGCTTCCATTAACTGATTAACTGTGTTGGCTGATGACACGCATAATCCTGTACCGATCGTTGTGGCAAAAAGACAACTCAAATCAGTTGCCATTGGTGCCATTGCGTATCCACACATTGTAGTTAATATCACAAGAGCTGCTAGTCTGGCTTTTGTAAGGTCTTTGTAGACTTTGATAAGTTTAAACGCTGTTAACTTTGAAACTGCATTTGAACTAAAGAAATTATTATCTATAATTTTTGATGATGATATTGAAGATGATTTTGATGCTTCAATTGTTGTTGTCGTTGGTGTTGTTGTGGGTGTTGTTAATGTAGTAGCTGATGTAGGTGCGGCAGAAATTACAATTTTATTATTATTAGGATTATTATTAGTAGTAGTATAATTGTTATTTATGATTGATTTGAATTTTTTCGAATTTTTTTTAAGAAATTTAATTTTTTTCAAATTAATCATTGAATAAAAAAAAAGTCCATCATAATTATTATTATTAATGTTATTGTGAATTAAATATTTATTATGATTTTTTATAAATAAAAAATTATAAATTTTTGAATTAAAATATTTTCTAAACATTTTTTTGGAGAGAAAAAACATTATTTATCTAATGTAATATATACATAAAATTGATTGGCTGGATAAAACTTTTTTAGATTATCTAATTCATAAAATTTGATTTTCAAAAAAAAACAAAAAAAATGTCGTTTAAATTAAAATCTTTTAAATTACCATCCAAAAAAGTAATGACATTTTTTGGAACATGCATTGGAATTTCAGGTTTAATTTATCGTGATAATGTTTTATCAAAAGAAGCAAAAAAAAACGTTCAAGATAGAGTTTCTCACTTAGCTTTAGAACCATTGGGTGTGCATGAACTGCCTAGAAAAGTATTTATATATTTGGCACCACCAGTAGGTGATGGATTGTATAAAACAAGAGAATATTTCAGGGAATATGTAAAGGTGAAAATATAAAATAAAAAGACTTTTTAATTATTATTAACACATTTTTTTATTTATCTAATTATTTATAATAATGTCTTGTTATTTTTTTTTTTTTGTTGACAAGTCAGCCAATTCTTGTTGCTGCTGCATTAGATTATGAAGTAGTTGAAGGCGCACGACGCGGAGAATTAAAATCCAAAGTATGTGAAGAAATAATACAAAAACGTCGTGATCTTTCTTCAAATACCGACAACAAGGATCCATCATCATTAAATAGAGTTGGGGATGGTGGGATTATTGTTGTTGGTCGTGTTGGTTGGGTGGAATTTCTTGAAGGATTAAATCAAGGATGTTTTTCTTCACTGGAACAACCCGCTGATGATTCCACCAAACAGGAGAATCAAGAAAATTTGGTTACATCAAAAGATCAACCACAACAAAAAGAAGATGATAATAATGATAATAATAATAATAATAATCCAACTTCTTTAAAAAAGCAAATCAATAAATCGACTCAAGAAATACAATTTAATGAAGAAGAATTTTCAATTCCAAAAGTTGATCCAGTTGGATATATTCATTTTTATAATAGAATAGGTTGGAAAAATTTTCCTTTAAGAGTTTATCATTTTTTTAATTCGTATAAAAATTTTGAAATTGCCGGCGAAGAGGCTGTCGGAATAGTATTGGGGAAAACAAGAGATTTTAAAAATGAAGATTTGGATTTTGGAAAAGACGAAGAAATGTTTTTTAAAGATGAACTTTCTGAACCAAAACTGGATAAAAGAATTGCTAATAATCTAAAAATTTATACTCTCGGCACTTAATATAATTTATTCATGCACATTTATATTTATGATAAATTATTTATTTAATTATTAATCTGCTAATTAATCTTTTTCCATGAACAAAATAAAATTTTAACGTTTTTTATCTTCCATTTCTTTCATTATTAATATCATTATTATCGTTGTGATTAATTTGATTGATTATTCTCAATTTATCAAAAGTTTTAGTAAACATAGGTCTCATTGAATGAATTTCATTTGCTCCTATACTTTTCATCTATATAATTGTTCCCGATACATAGATAATATATACAGTATATTAGTATCATCTCTCTCCTATCGTCTTTTAAAGAAAAGAAAAAAGCAAATATAAAATTTTACCTGACGAATTGAAGGATCCAACCCCAATAAACCCTGTCTTATTTTCATTTCACGTTTTTCTTTAAGTCCTTGTAGTAAATATCTTATTTGATTTGGATTTTCTAAATCATCTTCAGCTCTTTTGTATATAATAAATTAATTAATTGATCATGTATGTATGTATATTATTATAAAAGAATACTTACTTTTTTAATAAAATACTTGAAATTTCATTATACCAGTATGGTAAATCAGCAAAAGCACTTTCTGGCTTTTCCTCTTTTGACCTTATGTCTAGATTCTCTAATAAAAATATATATTTATAATATACAATGTGAGTACATATTGAAATACATGAGAATCTGTTATTCATTAAACTAACCAACAGTTAACCAATCAGGTTGTATGATCTTACAAACTTTCTTTTCTTTCAACATTAAGGCTGCCCATAATGGCACTTGAGCTTTTTTAGGTGGATTAAAAGGTCCAAACTCTTTCTAAAATCAATTATATATAATAAATATTATTAACTAATATTGGTGTATTGATTAAATAGATTAATAAAATTGATAGTTATTTACTCCGGAAATTGTGAACTTTCTTGAATTAAAGAATGGTTCAATCGTAATTAACTCATCGCTAGCAAATTGAATTAAATCCATTCGAGTAAAATTTGTTACATCTGTATTTTCCATTATTTAACGTTGCGATTATTTTTTACGTGTTGATCGACATTATATTTTTGAAACACGAACTTTTAATCGTTTTTAAACAATATGATGATTGACGACCAATGGTTCATAATAAACATCTCCATTAGGGATTCATTAATTTTTATTAAATTTGCTGAAAAAAATATTTTCATTTATTTGTTTTGTTTTGTAGGTTTAGGGACAATGATGTCAATTATTGTGTCGATTACATTTAATATATTATTAATGAAATGAAAATGAACAGGATTAAATTCACAACTAGTTGTGATAATAGACATTTATCATGAAATTTTTTCAGGTTATAAATTTCTCCTTTTCTAAAGATTTGCCATCAACATCTTTACCATTATTTTTTTATCTTTGGGCAATTTCCTCTTTTTCCTTTTCTCGCTTATCTTCTTTGTTTTTAATTGTGGTCATCATTGTATATATAAGATGATTGTAAAATGGATATTGTGGAATAATAATCCATATTAAATTAAATTAAATTTCTCAAATAATAAATAAAAATAACATTTACTTACAAATGATCAAATAATATATCACAATCAAATAACATAAATGTCATCTTTAAATCATGCAATAACAATTATAGGAGAAAACCTAAAATCTATTTGACAACATCAATTATCCAAGGATTAATAGATATTTCAAGAAAGTTAAAAGAAAACCGAGAAAGAGAAGTGGTATAAAATTTTTTTTTGCTAATGGTAAATGAAATAGTTCCAGTTTGTAATATAAACTCTGCTAATTTTTATCCTTCAAAATCCTATTACTATATACAATTAAAACAAAAAAAAAAATCAAATTAATTATTCCACGAAATAAAAATAAAAGTAGGATTCTTTATAATTTTGTATTCAAGCATGTATAAAAACATTTTTGATTATTATAAACTATATATGAAAAGAAAGTTTAAATGAAATTATCATTATTAATTATAATTGGATAATGAATCAATAATAATAATTTAATTTTTATTGTGAAATTATTACAAATATCATGTATATAATACATAATATAATTTTTCTAATTTATCTATGTTATCATTTCATTGTCATCATCATTATAGTCATTGTCGTCATCGTTATTGTCGTTATCATCATCATTATTGTCATTGTTGTCAATTTCCAAATTATCAGATGACACTATTTGTTCCAATTTCCAGCAACAGATAGACGCGTCTTCACATACAGCAATCATCCATTGTTTGTTTTTTGAAAATGCAATTTGTCTGATTGTAGTATCACTATACTTACTATTATACTTGATGCATTCTAATAAATCAGAGTTTGCTACATCTTTACCTTTCTTTTTCTTGCCTTTGGCAGTTTTTTTCCCACAAATTTTAAATATCTTTTTCTTTGTATAATTAGCAATAACATTTGATATTTGATTCATGTCCCATAAAAATATATCCCCTGTTTGATTTCCGATGACAAGTTGCTCTTGATCAGGTGACAGTGTAAAACGTAGAAACCAAATATCACAATTTTCAAAATCTAATTCGCAATGAATATCATAACTTGTTGAGGGCTGTAATTTTAATTAATATATAGATAGATATATATGTAATAATGTAGTATAAGTATTACTCATATTTTCTCTAATTCATAAAGTTTAAACAATCACTTACCTTACTTGGACCCCCAACAACAACACTAGTTATTGTAGACTTGTCCTCGACTGGTGACAATTTAATTTTTGGTTTCCACATTATTATAGTAGTTGTCGCAGCACATCTAGACAATATATAATCGCCATACCACCTTACACAATCAACATAATTGTTGTGTATATCAATTGATGAGAATATTGGAAAATGCACAAAAAGTGGTGTTATAATATAATCACCAGTGGTACAACACTGTCCGCTATATCTTTGTGGTTTACTGTTTTTAGATACATCGATTGCATTTTGAATAATTGGTGTGCACAAAGTCCATATTTTTATTGCATGATCCATCCCAGCAGATGCTAAGAAATTACCAGATATGTGTATATCCTAACAATTATATATATCACATGAAAATTAATTAAATACAAATTTCAATATGTATATAAAAGAGAATATAATTACAATGCTTAAAACCGGTTCACGATGTCCACACTCGCCACCAAATATCACGATTGGTTGACATGTTTTCAAATCCCATAGTCTTATTGAAAAATCTTTACTGCCTGAAAATAACAAATTTGTATCTCTTGGATGATTTTGTATTTCATTAATTTCCTTAGTGATCAAACAAAAATCCAAAGTTCAATATTTAGTGTGTATGTATGTAAAAAAATATTGATTGTGACAAACTACTTACATCTCCATGTCCAATAAGTTTCTTGTTCATGCATTTGACAGATGATGGAATTAGCTTAAAGAAATTTAAAAAAGTTTTTATGACAATATAATAATAATAATAATCATTATTATCATTACCTTTATTAAACGTCCTGTACAAACATCCAAGATTTTAATAATTCCTGTAGATCCACCAGCGGCAATCCATTGTGAATCAGTATCTTGATCATATATCCATGCACAACAATAAAAATTTTCAGGATCCTTTAAAGGAACAATATCCTGAGAAAATAATTTTTTTTTTAATCAGATGAAAGATTTATCCTTATTAAAGTGAGAAAATTGACTTTATAAAAATTACATTAACCTGCTCATATTGATATAAATTCGGTTCTGAAGATTTCCTACCATCGATAGATACGACTATAATCTAAATAGGGTATCATCATCATCATCATCATTATTATGTTTAATAAATTTAATAAAATGAATATATTAAATAATATAACAATAAATAACAAATATTCATACTGTAGAGCCACCAACTATAGCAAAATTTGAGTCACCAGAATTGTCAAATTTATTGAAACTAACACCATAAAATGGGGCTTTAATTTGATCCTTTTTACCATGGTGAAAAAAGTTCCTTTTTAAGATAAAAATAATGACAGTCGTTTGAATTAAATAAATTGACTAGTTAATCGGTTAATTAATTACCTTACTACTATAAACATATTTCAACGAATACTCTTCTGTTGGTGTCATTTTTCAAATGTTTTTATATTGTGAATATTATTACGTGTGATGATTTGTGTAACTGTATCATGTTATATTAACGAATCAGTTCGGTGCAACATTCAGGACTGGTTGTTGGATTTAATGTCTTTTTGGTAATTTTATCTATAAAAAAAAGGAATTTGCAGTTTCACGAAAATGGTTACTTTGTATAATATAGTCTATTGATCATGTTGGTGTGTTGATATTGAGTTGAGGAGATGTTGAAAAAATCAATATCAAATTAGATTTTTTGAAAACCACTTGACGTAAGTAAAAACACTTGACATAAGTAAAAATGTTTGATAAAAGGTAAAAACGCTTGATACAAGCAAGCAATAATGATAATGATAATGATAAAATAGAATTATAAAAAGTTCCAAATCATGTAAAAATGTGTCCCGGGGATGAATAAAGAATTGTTAGATCATTGCATGTATATTTCAATGATGCAAGAAAAATAATTATCATGGAAGTTTACAAATGTTATAATTTGAATTAGAACTTTTACTATTTACTTTTGCCTTTTTCTTTTTTACAAATCTTTATTATTACATTTCATAAAATGTAAAAAATCAAATTGTCTTTACATACATATTAAATTGATTTTTTTAGAATTTTTGACTTTTGAAGTTAACTATGTGTAATAGTAATACGTAATAATATTAATAATGTGCTTGAGCTGTCTTTGGTATCTGAGTTTGAAGTTGCATAGATTGATCAATGTTGGTAATTTTACATAGCACATACGACAGGTTTTGGTACATACATATGTAAACTCGATAAGTCGGTCTCGCGATAAGTCGGCCAAAATTTTTCTTAATATTTAAGTAATTTAATTCGATAAGTCGGTTTACTCGATAAGTCTGTCATATGTGCTCATCCCCACATGACCGACTTATCGAATGTATTTGTAAGTTTTAATTTTGTTTTCTATTTTTATAAATTTTAAATCTTCAAAGATTTTTTTTTATTGTTGAATCATGATAAATCGACTGGTGATTTTAAAGGCAATCAAATATACGAAAAAAATTGTTTGTTACACATCACACAAAAATCTCATATTCATTAATATTAAAACAAACACCAAGTCGAATTTTATATTTTATATCTTTATATAATGTCATACAATAAACTATTATCATCGTTATCACCAGAAAGAGAGAATTTTGTGCGTAAAATTAATAATGAAATGCGTAATAATGCCAGTATTAGTTGTGATAGAGAAAGTAGAAAAGATTTTTTTTTTTTATTGGTCAAAAAAAACAAGGAGCTTTCTGAAAATGAAAAAGAATATTGTAAAGAAAAGTTTATTTATGAGTTTGAATTAGAGAATGCAAGAGATAAAGTGGGAAAACCAAAAGAATGTAACAAGTGTAAATTGACAAGATACTCTGATAGGTTCTGTGAAGGCTGTATTAGTTTACAATTACAGAGTCTTTTCACCACTTGGACATCTGGAAATAACATAATTGATGATTTTATTCAACAATGTCAAATGAAACCATCTCTTCCAAACTATATTTTAGAATGGATACCTTTTGAACAATTTAAAAAAGTGACAAAATTGACAGAAGGTGGATTTAGTTCGATTTTTACTACCACATGGACAAGAGGAAGAATATTTGATTACGACGAAAACAAAAAGGAATTTAGTTATTTAGGAGGTAGTGGACAGAGAGTAGTATTAAAAAGTTTAAACAATTCAAGTAATCCAGGAAAAGGCTTTTTTGATGAGGTTGGTAGTTGTCTTTTAAAACAATGTTGTATTATATAATACTAATTTGTTTTATGTTCAATAGGCAGTGAATTATTGTAAAATTAAATCAGGGTTGATTGTTAATTGTCATGGCATAACTAAATTCCCAGATAATGGAAATTATGCAATAGTTTTAAATTATTTATCAGAAGGAAATTTAAGGGGTTATTTACAAAAAAAAATTTAACATTAAAAGACAGAATTAGAATTTTTGGTTATTTATGTTGGGCATTAAATGATATACATCAGAAAGATTTAATCCATTGTGATTTACATAGTGGCAATATATTAATAAATGGAGGTTGTTGTTATATTACAGATTTGGGATTATGTGGACCAGTTGATGATGAATCATCAAATAAAGTCTATGGGATTGTATCATATGTTGCACCCGAGCTACTTAGAGGTAAAATTGATACAAAAAACACCAAAGAAACTGATATTTATAGTGTTGGGATGTTAATGTGGGAAATATTTGCAGGCCATACACCATTTGATGATAGAGCTCACAATCATCGTTTGATTTTTGATATATGCGAAGGTTTAAGACCACCAATACTACCTGGAATGCCTGATTATTATGTGCAAATGATGCAGAGGTGTTGGGATGTGGATCCATCAAAAAGACCAACTAGTAAAGAGCTGTTTGAATTTGCTAAAAATAAACATGATGAAATTATTAAAAATTATGATAGTAATAATACTACTAGTAGTAGCAGTGATAGTAGTACTTTGCAGCAAGCACACAAATCACATCCAGATGCATACCATACAAGTAGAATATTAGATGAAGAGATTGCTAAATCTAAAAGCTTTAAAAGTTATACAAGTAATAGTTCGTTAAATAATCTTGATTGTAACTCTTTTTTCTAAAATGTTAACAAAGGTGAATAAATTTTCATTATTAATTAATTTGAAATTACTAATCATTGATTATTACTAATGATATTAATTAATTAATTAATTAACATTAGATTCTAGTGACAATAGTAAAAGAATTGTTGAATGACTAATTTAGTCTCTGCTATAAATTTATTATTTTCTTTTTATTTATTTTTATTTCATTCTTATTTTATTTCTTAATATTTTGAAATAATAAACTTTTCTTGTTGAATGATGATATTGTGAGGTATCATTTTGGCTAATTAACAATTATGGCTCAACTTTTGGGTTACCCTTGTCGGTTAATAACTCACAATAACCAGATAGCTGAATATGGCCCTTTTGCAATGCTATTAAGTTCTTTTTATTCACTTGTGATTGATTTGTTTTAGTCGTTTGCTGACAGATTGCAAACTCGATTTGATTTACTTGCAAGACAACTTAAGTAGCTTGTTCAACGGCTTTACGTTTACGACTACAATAATATTACTTCATTAACACCCACTAGTTAACCAACGTTAGTCCTAACCTTGCTTGCTTCCTCACTAAAGTAAATAAACATGGCTTGTTACCAAAGTTCCACCAACTACACTTGTTGCTTTTATCAAAGCGCTTTAAACAAAGAAAATAAGACAACGTTTTTATTTTTATTTTATTTTTAAAAGTTCATTGACAATTATTTTTATTTAATAAAAATAACGATTATATCACGGTTTATTTTATTAGAATGTATTATTTTCCTCTGAGAGGACCCGAAGTTATGCGAATACCAGAAGTTATCCTTAATGAAATTTTTATTGATCACTACAATAAGGATAAAGATAGAGCTGTGTTTATTATCGCAAGTAGCTTAATTAATCAATATTGATATTATAAAAACTTCCATAATTATTTACACAGTAATAATTATAAAAGGCTTTTGCGTAAATTTCATTTGATACACTAAAATTAGTTGACCCTGGAACATAAATAAAGTGCCAAATCCCTAATCGATGATTTTACAATGTATCACGTTATTAATATAAGGAATGTTCGAGTTTAGTAGTAAATGAGTGTGTGGGAACTGAATTTGTATTCAGCAAAACTTGGCTCCTTGGGAACAATTAATGAAACAAGTTTCACAAGAAAATTGAAAAGAAAACCTTGAAATATATACAATATTTATATAGTTTTTTTTTTTTTTGTGAGCTTTTATATTTTATAGCGATTTTACTTACGTTATTTTGACTTTATGGCAGCGAATTTGACGTTACAAATGTGGTAACATTTCGTCAAACAACATTAGTTCGGTGTATCAAAATTAGCACAGCATCCTATCATGTATTCGTATGATAAATGATGTAATTTTTAATAAAATAAATTATTTCATGGCCAGATGGTGCATTGATCGAGTAGTCCATATGCGCTGATTTTGTTTGAACCCCAAAATCCAGTACGGTATGATCATAACGTTATGAATACTTTATGCTAGCAAAAACCCATTGGTTTTGAGGTGGAGGCCATTTGGTTTGACGGACTATCGAATAGTAAAATAGTTTTTTTTGGCGGAGCAAATAAATTTTTTGGGGTTAATTATCATTCTATTGACCAGTTTACACATCATGTTTAACGTATTTAACGTAGAGACACAATAAGATGTAGGGTTTGAGAAAAGGATCCAAAAAACCAAATCGGCTGATGTGATTTGATCTAATAAAATCTACTGAAACAAATAAACAAAAGATAAATTTATTATTTATCAAAGAAACTTTAAAGTATATAAATATGATTGATTTTGGACTGAGATTGATGTATCAAAAAAAAATTTTTTGCAACATTAAAAATCATTAACATTATACATTTAAATATTATTTTGAATAATTCTTTAAAAAAAATGCTGTTTAAATTGACTACTACTACTTGTGTGATCGATCCAATCATTAACACCAAAAGAACAAAATTAATGTTTTCGCAATAAAAGCTGTTTGTTTATTTGTTTGTTGTTGTTTTTGATTTTAATATTAATGCAGAAAGCAAGCGAATAAAAAACATTCGAGAGGCGAATCGGTTTGTTTTTTATTCATTTATTTATCTATACATCCCAGATCAAAGGTCAATTTGATCGATTAAATGTTTTTTTCAAACCTACATCACCATAGAAGAATAAGCTTTACAAATTTGATTGTTAAAAAAAAAAGATCTTTTGTCTTGATCTTTTCCTCGTGTTTATCCCAACTAAAGGTTAATTTGATCGATCAGATGTTTTTTTCAAGTCTACTTCACCATAAAAGAATGAATTTCAATTGTTAAAAAAATCAACTAAGCTTTTTTTTTCTTTAATTAAAAGAAAAAAAGATCCTTCGCAAAGAAGAACCCTCGTGTGAATCAAAAGCCATTTGCGAATTTCGATTGTTAAAATCTTTCATCCTGATCTTTTCCTCGTGTTTTTTTTTCCATCTATCGCTATAGAAGAATAAGCTTCATGCAAACATCAAAAGTCATTTACAAATTTCGATTGATTTAAAAAAAATCAACTAAACTTTTTTTTCTTAATCAATCAACGTATTTTATTTGATTTTCCCGAGAGGAAATTTTTTCATTAATCAACGATTTTATTGTTTTCTCCAAAAGGAAATCAGATCATCCACTATCCTTCAAATGGTCAAAATCCAAAAAAAAATTTAATTCAACACGAACAATCAAAAAACATTTGCACATATTGTTTGTTTATCGATCAATTTTTTTTATATTGACAACGAAATAAAACGTTTTTGAACCCCGGTCTCCTGACCAGAAAATATCAACGATCCGAGGTAAAGGTTCCAAGACAAGACCATCAGTTTTTGGTCATTTTGAACGGTCCGAAATGTCGGAGCAAGACGAAGACCTAACGGTAGATAGCGGTCGAAACCATGCAAAAAACATCTAAAGCGAAACACGATTTCTTTTCAGTCAAATATCTGTATCAAAAAAAAAAGTCTACTAGTAAACCAGGAATTTTCAATGATATGATTACACTAAAGTCTGAAAATCATATGATCAAATTAACAATAAGTCATGCCATTAGTCAAAGCACAAAGTTAAGTTTGTATGAATGGCAAAATGGAGGACACAATAAATATAACAAAATCAATACCATAAATGTTAGCATTGACTGGAAGATTAAAAAATTTGTAAGTTAACAATCAATTTAGTCCTTGTGCATTTTTCATTACAAATGTTTTGTAAATAATATGTGTTTTGATACTTTTAGAAATCGAACTCAAGTAACAAAATTTGAGTGGAGGATTGTTTAAATTACGCATGAATGTAAATTTAATATCTAATGTGTTAGGTATGTGAATAGCATAATTTTCTTTTTGGTTTTCAATTCCAATTTAATAATTTAAATAATTAATAATTTATTTTGATTTTATTTTATTTTTAATAGATATCCCAGAAATATTTTGGTCTGAACCACTTTTACAACCATTATACAATGCTATTAGAAGTAAAAATAAAGAAATTATATATAAAAAAAGTAACTTAATAACTTGGAACTAAAATGTTTATTATTTTAATTAGCTTACCTTGAAATCTCACAACATGTCAAAGTTCTTAATGATAAATGCAATGCCATTAATGATTTGCTTGATATGTTGCATGAAGATATTGTAATTCAAACATGATACAAATTACATGGATTATTATTTGGTTGATTGTTGTAGCTGTGTTTGTTGCAATGGTAAGTTACTACTACCAATCTTTTCAAAAACATATAACATTTAATAGTTATTATTTTAATATTTTTCTTTAATCATTTCAATAGGGAGAAATTGCTGTTAAATTGTTTCTTTGAATGGGCGATTTTTTTGTAAAATCATTTATTCTCTCAAAAATAAAATAAGGTCAAATAAAATTTTGTTATTATTTTATATATACAGCAGTAGTGTTTTTGTTGTTGGTGTTGGTGGATGGATAGATAATAATTTGATTCAAATAATTTGTTTTGTAAAAAGGAATGTGTGACTACAAATTAGTATTTTTTTATATTGTGTTTAAAGAAAATTATTATTTTTATATACATTGTCACTAACATCATCACATTACTATGTTTTTACATTTAAGATACTGTTAATTGGCATGGGTCCATCTATTGTACATGACGCAGTATGTCAGAGATAGATAAATATCATACCAGAAATGTAAAGGTCCATTTTTTTTATAATTGCCAAAGTAATTCTATAAAATTGAGTTTTCAATAAAATTTAGGATAAAATATAACTTATGATGGATTAAAGGTTTCTGGTTCATAAATTAGTTTGGAGCTCAAGAATCCGAACTGCACAACAAAAGTCTTGGATAGGGGACTTTTTTGTGATAATTACAATACAAACTATTTTGGTTGACATATAAGAACTAATTCGATTCCTTTTGTTCTTCTATCAGGGAAATACATTAGTTGTATTGTTCCATTTGGCATTATCCTATCTTTAAAGTTCAGATTCCGAGATTAGTCCTTTTTGCAATTAGGGCATCTTTTGAATAGAGAGCTTGGCTAATTTAGGTAAATTGGAAAATTCTTTACAAACTTTTAATTTTAATGAAATCATGTAATGTAAAACCAAATGCCTATATTTACACATCTTTAATTAAGGGCTATAGGGAAAGGGACAGCAAAAAAATTTGTTAGAAAGTGGTATTAAAACCAAATAATAATATTGTATCAAATGTATTAATTAAACCTATCTTTTGATGTGTTCAGGATGGATTGGAAAAGCATTATTGAATGAGGGTCATTATATAATTGTGCTAAGCATCAAAAAAAGTTTTTTAAAAAGGCTATAACAATTTTATTCTTACGCTAACCATCTTTTTCATTTTCATCATCTGCCAATTCATTATTACTTATGATATCAAAATTTTTAGTGTTTAAATCAAGAAACTTTCTTCTGTCTTTTTCAAATTGATCAATATTGCTTTTAATATTTTTTACAAAATGTTCATTTGATGAACTAAATGGTGAAACAAGCGTCCATACATCATTGGCAGGTGATGATGAATGTTGAAGCATCGTTGTTGTCATGTATCTAACAACTTTTTTCGAGGAATCAATTGCTTCATTTGTATCTTGTAATTTATGTTTTTTCGTATAGTATTCATTTGATATTTGATTAAGTTGATTTAAAATATTATCATTATTATTACCATCTAATTCCTCCTTTTATAAATAAATAGATAGGCAAATAAATAAATATATATTAATGAATTATATTATAATAATAATAATAACAATAATAACAATGATTACCATTATTTCAGTATTAAATTCTGTTCTGATATCATCCAAAGTATCATGTATGCTATTACTTTTTTCCCCAAATCAAAAAAAAAAAATACTTGAGTTTCAACACAACAATAAATAAATAAAGTTTTGTAATCATCTACATCTACAAAATACTAACTCTTTTCTTTTTTCCTTTACAATTTTTCCATAATCATTACATGGATCAACAACAGCAACATATTCAAATAATTGCTCTTTTTTCATTCTTTCATATATATATTCAGCATCATATAATTCATGTTTTACACAATATTTATAAAGTTCAAATATTGATCTCCACATATCTATAATATATATATATATATATATACACACACACACATTTATACAATTTTTTTTTTAAATTAAAAACCATTCTGGTTAAAAAAAATATAAATATAAATGTAAAGTAATAAAAAAATACCCTCACATACGTAAACTAAGACGGATTCTTATTTTTTCAAAATTATCAGGTTGAGTAAAATAAAGTAAATATAAGGTGTAAAGTACAGCTAATTTCACTTCAAGCAAACTTGTCTGTAACAAAAACCCTAATTGACATAAGAAGCAATAAAATCAATAAAAATCAATCTAATCAATTTAATTAATCAAATAAAATTATACATACTTAAAGTAATTTGATATAAAACTTGCATAAAAAAAGGACGACCTGATTTTTCAGGGCAAGCAAAATGTATATATGTAAATTTATATTCGTTCCATAGATTCTTAAAAGTTGTGAAATCGTGATGTTGTTTCTTTTTGTAAAGAAGATATATATAAATATTTCTTCTAATTAAATACAACAATAATAATAACACCACAATGATGATAATAAAAATTACTCTTTGATATGCAAGCAAGATCATTCGAATATCTTTTTCTAAAGCAGACCTTGAAATAAAGTTGTTTCCAATTAAAATCCCATCTTTTATAGGAGGACCAGTGTTTGGACTCATTTTCTTAAAAATCTTTAGCAATGGTAATCATTATTAATTGTGAAAATAATCTATGTGAATTTGATTGGTTGATTTCAATTTCAATTCACAATTACATAAATTCTAATATACTATGGTGCGCGAAGCCTATAACCACCATTTTTGCACGTGATTTTTGAAAGAATAGAAGTCCGTTTCTGTTGATCCTTTTTTAAAAATAACTCTGTTATTGCATAGATTGAGACTCAAACTTTATCGTAACAGAGAGATTTTTTCAAAATATTGATTGGTTATCGTGTTCTATTCCTTTTTAGTACATGTATTTTACTATGTTCAAGATGATTTGGCAGTAACACGATTGTCTAAATTTAGGATGATCTACGATTATCATTTCTAAATTTGGTCTTGTATAGATGTAAAAAAATCACCGCGTCAAAAATATTTATAAAAATTATTTGTCTTAATTAAATTAATTATGCCACCAAAAAAAAGAAATTCTCAACTTAAAGAAGCTAGACTTGCAAAAAAATCAAAGAACAATTTATTTATTCAAAATACTCTCTCACATGATTTTGTACCAGAAACTGATGATGATGATAAGACTATTTGTGAATCCGATTATGTTGAGATTGAAAATACTAATGAGTATGAACTTTCTGATAGTGATGCTGATGATGACAATTGGCATAGTGAGGCATTGGATAATGTGATTGAAAATTTAGATGCATCAATTTTTGAAGTTATGATGCAAAATGCTCATAAAAAAGATTTTTCTACTTCTAATCGTCCATTGGTATATATAGGAAATTCTGAAAGAACCACTTATCGCAAAAAGGCACAAAATCAAAAGGATGCTGCAAATTCTATGAAATTAACAAGTTTTTTTGAAAAACAAAATCTTGATTCATTGGAAAATAATAACATTGCAAGTAATGATATAAATGATAATATTAATGAGAATGACAAAAATATATATGAAGAAGCATTAATTAATTTGAATCTAATTGTTAAAGACAAAAAATTGCCAAATGACATTAAAAAACGAGCTTCTATTATTAGTCAATATCTTAATCTTCGATTAGCAGGGAAAAAAACCATAGAAGCAAGTTTATTGCTTTCTAATAGTTTAGGAGGTGGAGAATATCGTGCTCGTCTAATTCGCAATTGGTCAAAGAAATTTCTTAAAACCAGTTTAATTTTTGTTTCTTCTCAAGGAAAACATCCAAAAATTAAGTCACTTCTTTGGCATGAGGACATAAATAAAAAATTAAAAGACTATCTATTGGAACAAAAAAGTGATGTTTCAGTTAAAAAATTTAAAGAATATATTGAAAATGAGGTTTTTCCAGAAATTGGAATTGAAGAAAAAAAAACAATCAGTGTAAAAACTGCCCAAGTTTGGTTGAAAAAGCTTGGTTGGTATCATCAAAAACATCACAAAGATATCTATTATGATGGGCATGAGAGAGAAGATGTGATTAAATATCGAGAACTTTTTCTCTCTCAAATGCAAGAGTATGAAAAACTGATGCCCAAACCAAGTGAAAGTAATATATTGGATATTATAGAACCATTATTAAATCAAGATGAAAAAA
>CAUDNR010004102.1:0-17949 GCA_958430865.1 Entrophospora sp. SA101
CTATAAGTGCACTTCTCCATAAGTGCACGGTCTTGCCTGGTCCCAAGGGGGGTGCACTTATGGAGGGTTGACTGTACTTCATTTAATAGGTCTACAAATAATAATTATATACATTATATTTATAGAATAGATTAATTACTGATTTAGAAAAATTGCAAATTCATTTGAGAAGAAGATTTGAAGAGGAACTTAACATGAATAATGATGGCACAACAATGCATGTAGACACAATTAATCATTGTTTGCTTTATGCATTTGGTGAGTGCAATGAGCAACACAATGAGCGTTGCATTGCATGTGATCAGTTATTTTGTAACAAATTACTCCGAAGTCATGTGTAACATCGGGGTGGTACATAAATATTTACATTAGAAACATGACACATTTATTATTATTATTTGTATTTCGTGTCTTTAATTATATTTATTATTATTATCTATGTCCACAAATCTTCCGGATAGATTGATAAGAATCTTATGATTATTATTATTTATATTTTATTTATATTTTATCAATCTTATATTATTATTTATATTTTATCGATCTATGTAATTTTATATATAAAGGACATCATATTAAGATAATAAAGATTAACTTTGTAATTTTACAACAATTAAATTACTTATTTCGCTTTTAAACATTGAACGTTTACATATTTGTTGTAATACAAAATCTTATCAACAAATTTGAAGAACAAAAATCAACAATTGAGGAATGTTGAGACAAATTATATTATTTTTTGGCTCATCAAGCAAGGAAAGTTTATTTAAATAGTCAATTTAAAGCTAGGTTGGCAAATTTAGATAATAATGGGGCTATTTTAATTTGTGACTATAAGATGCGTATTTTACCCAAAAGTGCAAGGGAAACAAAAGTGCAATTTTTTGGTAAAAGAGGATGGACATTGCATACAATCTTGGTTTTCACCAAATCTGATACTAACCAGTTCAATGTTCAAGCATTTGACCATTGGAGTACTGACACCAAGCAAGATGCTTGGTTTACAGTTTCTTCTTTTGATTCTGTTTTTGAAACTTTAGACCCACGACCACAATGGATTGAGGTATTTTCAGACAATGGTGCCCATTATCACAACTCAGAATTAATGACTATTATTGCCAATTGGTACTTGTGGTATAATATTGAAGTTCGTGGTTGGTATTTTTTTGAACCTGGGGAGGCAAAATCAACTGTTGATTCTCATCATGCACAGGCAAGCTTTGTTATAATGCTATTATATTAAATTCTTACATCTTTATTAATTAGAAAAATTGTTTTATTAGATTTCACATGCCATCAAGAGATACATATGTATTGGGCACAATTTGGATGAGGGAAATAAAATAGAAAAAGCAATAGTTGGCTTAAAGGGAACTTCTGTTGCACATCTAGAGCCAACACACCAAAATCATAAGATTAAAACCATTGAAGGCATCACAAAATTGTTTTACTTTGAATGGCCAATCAAAGGTGATTATGCTGGGTTTATACAAGCTCAATGTCTACCACATATTGGAGAAACCTTACGATTTTCACCATCAGAGATAAACAAGCCAACACCCCTAGTTTCTTCTCATTCAATACCTGAAGAAAAATGGAATATTTCATTGTCTAATACTCAAGGTAAAAAATATGAGATGCATTTTATTATATTTTTATATTCATATTCATATGATCTTTTTTTAATTTTTATAGATACAAGTATACAAACCAGGGATATTGGAACAAAAAATAACACCAGGACATTAGGTATAATTTATTACTTCTTGTTTATTATATTGTTGATAATTTTGATTAATGATTGTTACATGGTATTTAATATAGATGCCAAATTTGAACTAGAAAAGGGATGGGCATTGAAAAGCAAACAAAAATATGGAATAAGAGGAGGAGGAAAGCGTATGACCAAGAAAATAAAATCTTATCTTGAGGGATATTTTTTAGCAGGCAATGTAAACAAAGTTGATCGAATGACAGCAAAAGAAATGGTATATAAGTCAACTTCATATTTTAGCTGATGAAGGTGAAATTCAAGTTGAGAATATTCCCAAAGTGACAACAGTTGCAAATTGGATTACACGATATGCAGCAAACATGAAAAAACTATTAGCACAAAAAGTAGAAGAATTCAATGCTAATATTATAGAAGGTGAAGAAGTAAGTAGTAATAATGAACAATGTGAGTATATTGATGAGTCTAGAAAAGGTAAAAAATCTATCTTTGATAATTCTAATAATAATAATAATAATACTGGACATTTGACAAAATGTCAAAAAAAATAAGTTACCAAATTTTTTTTTAGGAAAATATTATATACAGAAAGGTTCTTTTTATGGAATATACAGAACCCTACCAAAAATAGCAATTCATTCTATAAAAAAGGAAACTAAATTGTAGCTCAAAATTTTTGTAAAACCAATGTGACATTTATCACAGACGTGATGATTAAATTTGTGGGCTGGGGGTGGCAGGAATTACACAATGTTTACCAACTCTAAGAATTAATCCTTATTTGTCACATAGGTTCTGTATATTTCATAAAAAGAACCTTTCTGTATATAATATTACCCTTTTTTTTATTATTCATTATATAATATTTATTATTGTTGTTATAAATAAAATTTACTTCTCTTTATACACCTGCTTTTGTTTTATTGAACATATTTCCAAAACTTTACAATGCGTCTAATTATTGTATATAATAATAAGAACAAAACGGCATACAATATTAGCCAATAGTGTTGACTGAAATTTAATTCATTATATATAATATTTATTATTGTTATAAATAAAATTTACTTCTCTTTTATACACCTGCTTTTGTTTTATTGAACATATTTCCAAAACTTTACAATGCGTCTAATTATTGTATATAAGAACAAAACGGCATACAATATTAGCCAATAGCGTTGGCTGAAATTTAAAAATTATAGAAATTTTTTTTATCTTTTACTACTCGAATCTCTATGTCCAACATATAAAAGTTTTCAAGGAATATTCAAATCCTTTTGTTTTTTTAATATAATATTCTATGAGATCTGCTTTATACATACACAAAAACAATAAGGTTTGTATGACAAAAATATTGTACTTTATTATTTGTTAAACATTATCAATTGGCGATTTTTTTACATTTTTGCCCCACCGATCCTACTTAAATTTCTCTGGTTCATTCACGAATCGTCAATTAAATAATTTTTTCAATTTTTCTAGTGAAATTTCAAATATTCCAATGGAAGTTGAAATAATTGATTTGTCTGATGATCAAGATATAGAAAAACTTAAAATACAACATATTAGAAAAACTGTTGATCCCAAGTCTTATACCTCTTTCCAATGCTCATGTGGAAAGAATATTTTCCCAAATGAAATTAATTAAAAACAATTTGAGAAATAAAATGCATTTAAATACATTAGATGACCACTTAATGATTTTATTAAATGGTCCAAAAATTGAAGATTTTGATTTCTTAAAAGCATATTGGAACTGGGAAAGTAAAAAACCAAGGAGAAATAATTAATTTAGTATATATATTTTTTTAAAAAAAATAAATGTGCACACAGTCCGTGTAACGTAATACGCCCTGATTGAAATTTAATATTAAACACTGGTGTGAAGACATTCGATTATATATAAAATTTTAACTATATATGATGCAGGTTATCCAAATTTTACTATGTTTTACAACCTCCTATAGATCGGCGGGAAATGTCCTGTGATTGCTTGACTAATAGTAAAAAAAATCGGATCCAATTCTCGGTTCGTTATAGAGGTGAAAATTTTCAACACCCGATTAACCGAGATAATCGGCGAATAATCGGTAAATATACCCTTTTGTTTTAACTTCCAAAGATCGTCAATTTTATGTCGTTTATAGAAATAAATTTTTTTTTAAAATAAAAAGATCAGACAGACTAAAGCAGTTTAGTTGTAATTGTAGCAATATTTTTATCGCGTATTTGGATAAATCTAAAATTGGAAAATATCTTTTGCATTTGGAGGAAAAAAATATACAAAATATGACTGAGGGGAACAACGATGACGACGACAACAACAACAACAACGATAATAAATTAAATAAACAGTCTTTAGAGACAACAGTTGATACTACTATAGTTAAGGAGCCAGCTGAAGCAACGACATGTACAACTGGCACAACTACTACTGAAACAACAACAACAACAACAACAACAACAACTGAAGAAGTAGTAGGAATAGAAAATGGAAAAGCACCTGAGCTAACAACATGCAATAATTGTGGGAAACCGGCTCAATATTTATGTATGGCTTGTGGTCAAATTGGACCTCGTTACTGCTCAGAAAATTGTCAAACTGAAGATTGGACCAAAGGTCATTCTAATGTTTGTAAAAAGACAATAGAGTCGTCATCGTCGCCAGTAGTTACTGAACATGAGGGAAACAACATTGTTGTAAAAAGAAGTAATAGTCTTAATAGGACTTTTACAAGAGGAAATGCTGCACAGATCATTAATGCTAAAAGTATATTTTCTTATATATATATATATGTGTGTTTTATTTTCAATCAAAATTAAAACTTAAATTTATTAAATGCACAAATATATATACGCACACACATAGAAAGAAAAGGAAGTCGGCAAAATAATGTAATTGATGTCTTCAATGAATAGAATAAACTTTATGATTTTAAAAGTAGCTTTACTAATCATTAAAACAAATTAAAAAATTATGCTTAGTCTTTGGCCGTCGCTACTTCTGATATTGCTGGTGTTACTACTGCTGATGACCAATCTATCACAGGATCTCTACCTTTTGATGAAGATCAGATAGAAGAAATTAAATATTATATTGAACAAGTATATAGAATTATTAAGCCTGTGGTATGTTGTATTGTTTTATCAGTACTTTGGGTTAAGATATCATTGGAAACACCTGAATTTCGGTGAGGTGTTGCAACAAATTTTTTTTTCAATTTTTCCAATTCTAGTAAGAAAATTATTTAATATTGTGTTGAAAAAATTTTTTTGTAGTGTTCAACATGGAGCAGAAAAGGTTTTTAATACACCATCAGATGCTTCAGAAACTACACTAATATTTAGTGGGTTTGTGACTGCAGCGATTATTATAGCACAGATTATTGTATTCACTATTATTATTGTGTGCCTGTTTAAGCATGGACATGTAAAGGTTTGTTTGATTTGGAGGATTCTAGGTTCTTTACCATTTAAAAAGTTTCTTTTGAATGACCAATAATAATAATAATAATTATTATTATTATTATTATAAAATAGATTCTAATAGGATTTTTTATGGTGGTGGTTCTATTTCTTCTTGCTTTTATGGGTTATATTTTAATATCGTAAGTTTTAATATTATAAATTTTTAAAAGATATTAAATCATGACTTGAATTTTAATTGCAAATTTTTTATTTTATTTATAAAATAAAAACAGGAGTATAATTACAGTTTTTTTCATACCATTAGATTATATTACATTGTCATTTTTATTATGGAATTTTGCAGTAGTGGGTTTAATATCTGTTTTTTGGAAAGGTCCTTTGTTACTTCAACAAATTTATTTGACCATCATGTCAAGTTTAATGGTAATGTATATTATTATTTTGGTATTATTTTTATTTTTATTGTTAATAATATTACAATAATAATTGATTTTATTGTTATATCAAAAAACAATTTTAATTTTAGGCATTTTCATTGACAAGTTTATCAGAATGGGCAACATGGATTTTATTAGGATTACTTGCAATTTGGGGTAAATCAATCACTTTTGTGATGATATTCTTTATTCCTTGCATATTATTTATTAATTATAGTTGTTATTGATTAGATTTAATTGCTGTGCTGTGTCCATTTGGTCCTTTGCGTATGTTGATTGAAAGTTCAAAAAATGATGAACGAGAAATCCCTGCACTATTATATTCTGGTATCAATCATCATTATCAACTATATTGCTATTATTTTACCATAATAACTACTAATACATCTTATACCTATATGAATGTTAATAATTACAGTTAATGCTGTTTGGTTTATGGCATCTCCAGGACTTTCTAACCAGATTAACTTGACTTCGTCACCCTCAAGAACATCATTATCAACACCAAAAATAAAAATGAAGAGTTCAATAGCGTCATTAAGAGATTCATTAGCATCAACATCATCATCATTTCAAACAAGAAATGCACCTAGTTCAGTTGGTGGTGAAGAAATTCCATTATCTGAAAATATAAGGTATAATAATAATGAAAACCCTCATTTAAATTCAAATGATGATGGCAACAATTCACAACCATCATCAATATCACCACCACAACCGCCTCCAGGGCAACAAATAAATCAGGTGGTAGTAAGTGATAATGAAGGTACTGATGACAAAGACGATGAAGGTAATAAAAGGTTAAATTATCCTTGGATCTAAATAAATTAATTAATTAAAAATGAATTTTTAGATCAAAAAAGCGGACTTAAATTAGGTTTAGGTGATTTCGTATTTTATAGCGTTTTAGTTGCAAGAGCTGGTAAATTTTTATATTTATGATTGGACTATATTATTGATTAATTGAAACAAATGATATGAATGAATTTTATTTATATATACACACACACACACACACACACATATATACTGTATAATAATGAATTTTAGCAATGAGTGATTGGATCACCACAATAACTTGTTCAGTTGCTGTGCTTACCGTAATTATCTAATTATCCAAATTAATATTTTTATATTCAATAATGATCTTAATAAAATTTTATATATATTTATTTTAGGGACTTAATACAACAATATTTTTGTTATCGATTTATAAAAAAGCACTTCCAGCATTACCAATATCGATTACATTTGGAATGATCTTTTTTTTTGTTGGAAAATTTGTTCTAGTTCCGTATTTACAAAATCTTGGAATTCAATTGATTGCAGTCTAAAAGAATTAGATTATTATTTGTTTAATTAATTGGTTTTGTTTTATATAGAAAAAATTAATGTAATTATTTATAAAATAGAAATCAAATTCAAGATATTTAAATCATAAATCACGTAAACTTTTGACTTAAATACAAAAAAATTTTTCTTGCCAATAATTTCAACTTTGAGGAGCTATTAAGATACTAGTTATGCCACACCATTTGGTGTCCAATCCCTAGTATCAATGATAACATCGTTTTTACACACATGCATCATTTTCAATGAATGATGGTAGAGTCCGCCAATGCATCTTTGAACATTTTTATAGCGAGGATTATTGACACACCCGCTCTAGAAATGACATAAGTGACTAATCTTGTGTCAATTTATTTAAGACCTTGTCTGCAGGCTTAAAGAACAAGGCTATCCTGCCTTTTATCAAGAACTATTGTCAGAGTGTGACTAATATGTGTAGTTGAAGTCACTGCAAAAACAGTTTGCTGATAAATATGTAGGTTGTTACCTGTACTCAGATAAACTCCTTACTCTTCTTTGAACGTAAAAGCAGCTCTGTGCGATCCTTAAGGGTGTCTCTAGGTGTAGAACAGATATAATTTTTTATTTGCACGTGATCACATAAAACATGTTGCTTGTCTTTTGATTTTACACTCCCATTTTCTCCCACTTGCCTCACATGCTTTACACATAGCATATACAAGGTGCACTATATTTTCTGGTTTCTCTGCTAAATCATTCTCTTCACAAAAATACAAATATCTTTATTTTTGAAGTATTTGAGATCCACATGTCAAATTTACTTTAACAAGTACAATATCATAATTTCCAAATCTTGTTGCTCTTTTTCAGTCAATGCATTTTTGCTAAAAACACAACATGACTTTTTGCATGATTTACACCAGATAAAAATCACAAATTTGGTCAGAAACAAACATCCCTTGAGGTGCATATTCTTTTTTATCTTTTCTAGATTGCTTGCTTGGATGATCTTTTTCAATAGTATTGTGCTCTTAAAGTCCCGAAAATGGTCAGAATCTATAAATTTATTTATTAATGTTAATAGATTATTTAATCCATGGTTGTGCAATTTTGCTTTGCGAGAAGAATCTTCGTATAATTGAGTTTGTTGTGGCATACACCTGTACGAGAAATTTTAGCAGTGTATGTACGTATATGTATAATTTTCCGCGGTGATTTTGTAAAATCCTATAATAATAACAATAATATTAGGCCAATGATCATATTACTTGTTACTATTACTATAATTAAACGGATTACCAGGTTGAATGGTATTTAAATGTGATTTCTAAATTTTTTTTTCTATTATTAATAATGAAATAAAAAAATTACTTCTACATTCTTTTTTAATTATATTATCAATTCAAATTAATTAATAGTATGGTGCGGGTCACTCTAACACATCAAATAACTTTAAAGTTAAATGAGGAAATATTGAATGCTTGTCTGAAAAAAAAATAGACGATATTTGATAGCTATTGACTATTCTACAATCCATTCAGATAAACTTTAAATGTCAAATTTGGAAATTTTTACATGTAACATAAAACCACACGGTTTTTTAAAAGCACATAACTCTGAAACCAGTATTTTTTTTTAATTATCTCTACGATGGATGTAGAACTAGTCAATAACTATCAAATATTGTCTATTTTTTTCAGATAAGCATTCAATATTTCCCTATCTAGCTTTAAAGTTGATCAATTTTTATTTGGATGTGTTGGTGTGACACTATAGTAATCATATCTTCAAACATATACAGTAGTTAATTCCACAATACAGTCAAACATTTCACGGCGGACCTCACCACAACTTCAGGTGAGCACAATGATCAGTGCCTATGGATTACCCCAAATCTTTTACACTTTGACTATGACTGAAGGCAAATGGCCTCACTTGCATCATATCTTGAGCTGTACTGACAATGGAGACGCTTTACCAAGTAATCATCCGTTGCACACATACCTGCACTATCGAAATAGGTTAACAAACATCAGAAATAAATTATGGAAGAATCCTGAATTAGTAAAATGGGGAAAATGGGAACATTACTTTGAAAGGGATGAGTCCCAAAATTGTGGGACAATTCACACACATGGCTTTGCTTACACAGAAAGAAAGACAAGTGAATTGATCTCTTTGAATACAATCCATGCTAATATCCCTGACCCTGTTACAGAAAAAGGAATTACATGAATTGATCACTAAATTTCAAATACACCATTGTAATCAAATGTGTGGAGGTCAAGGGCCAAATGGAGAGCCATGCTACAAAGGATCTTTTATTAATAAGCAGAAGGCCTTTGATATTCTGTGCAAGAGAATAACAAATATTAATGGTGACAGTACAGTTGTTGCATTTGGTGATGGTAAATTCTCATCAATATCACGTGGGCATGCTCCAGGCCCTGTAAAAGAATTTCGCCGAGAGCTTTCTAGACACTGCAAGGTGGTGAACATTGATGAGTTCTGTACTTCCTCAGTCTGTTCTTTGTGTGACGGGTGGTTTTATAAGCATCAAAAATTCTGGTCTGTCAGAGTCTGCAAATCAGTCTGTCTGACACATTGGAATCAAGATGTTAATGCTGCCGAACATAAGAAACATTTTTTTGCACACAAACACTTATGGAGAGAGACCTGATCTATTTATAAGGGGAGCTTACTGACCTCTCTGCTGCCATTTTAACTGTGGCAGGATATGTCTAACTGGTGGCAGTAGCAGCAATGATGACTTTCTATGAAGCCACAATTAGCTATAGGGAGGATTTGGATCTTCCTGATTTTGGTGTAATAAGGTTTACCTGTTAATAAGAAAAAAAATTAGGGATAAGATTTTGTTCGTTATAACAAAAATTCGTTATAACGAGGTTTGACGTACATTAAATAAAAAATCTATGCATATATGTATGACAAGAGTAAAATTATGTGATACGGAGAACTTTCAAAAAAAAAACTTGATTAAAAAAATGTTTGGAGCTTTTAAAACGACCATGGTCACCCTTGGTGGTTTATTATGGTGAAGATAGTTGGTTTTTTTTAATATAATTAATATGCACACTCTTTTTGCTCTTTAATTTTTAAATATTTTTTCAATCAAGGAAAAATCCATCAAAGATGAGTAGAACTCGTAAAGCAAATGTACGTAAAAGATTAAAAGCTGTTGATAGAGTAATAAGCGTGTTAGTTAAATCAGGTGTAGAATGTAAAGCATTGGTATGTTCTAAAAAAATAAAACTGTCGCTGTTACTACTATTATTATTATAACTATAATATGCTATGTTATGTGTTATTAAATAGGAAGAACTTAAGAAATTACCAAAAGAATCAAAAATGAAACCAAGAGATAAGTATACAGTTTTTAGCAGAACTTCGAAACATTATAGAAAATCATTTCATAAAGTACCAAAGTTCACAAAGGTTACAATGAGAACATCTCCGCCTGGATTCTAAAAAGTGCTTTTATTTTAATAAAAATAATTTTTAATTCTTGATAAAAAATGGGGTTTGATTTCTTGATAGAGATTGTTTTTTTGACTTCTTAATTAGAAATGTTTTTTTAATAAAAAATGATTTTTTATTTTATAATTATAACATTTAAATAATAGTATGATTGATCTTATTTTTTAAAAACATTCATCAAAACAACAACAAAGGAATGTTCCTATTGCACTAGAAAACAAGAAATAAGAAAATAAAAAGTTAAAATTTAAATAAAAAGAATCAATTAAAACGATCAATTGGTTATTTACCATCCTAAACAAAGTGAACTAGTATTACTCTGTTTTGGGGGTTGTTGCTGAATGATAATTGGTTGTGGTTGTGGTGTTGGTTGATAGTACCCTAGTAATTAACAAAAAAAAATAATAGTCGCAAATTTTAAATATTTGCAAGATTTGACATATATTTAATATCGTAATAACTTACCTTGTTGTGCTGGAGGTGGTTGAGCATTATAATAACTAGTATTTTGAGGTTGATAATTTGGTGGTGGTGGTGGCGGAGGATAATAATAACCCTGTTGGGGTTGTTGCGAAGGGTATTCTTGATTACTCGTAAATCCTTTATCACTCATTTTTTAATAAATGCAATATTATTTTTTTAAAGAAATATGGAATTTTTTTTTTAATAAATTATTTAAATTATTTAAGAGGATGATGCAAATCCTTTTTTTTTTTTGATTTATATATGAAATGACTTATCTTGGCAAATTCTTTTTAGAATATAATTGTCGTTGTTATTTTTTATAAATATTATTTTGTTTATGAACGTGATTTTAAAAAAGGATAGCCAAGAAAAAAATTTATTTTTAAATTTGGGGAAGTTTACCCAAATTAATCCAATATATTAAGCTTGCCTGGAAGGTGTATTTTTACGGCTAGATCACTGGTGATCAATTAAAATAATTTTCCCGAAATAAAAAAAATTTAGTATTGTTTATAATCAAACAAAATGTCAAAATTCACCACATTCAATTTTCCAGTTTCACCATATGGAAATCTTGATTTCTTTCAAATCGAAGAGTCTTTGGGTAAGTTTGTAACTGTGAAATTAGAAAACGATGAAGTCTTCGAAGGATATTTGTATAATATTGATCCAGTAACTTTTAGTGTATTTTTATTAAAGGTAAAGAAAGGAAAAATAAAAAATTTCACCTTTTTTTTTAGATAATATAAATCTTTTGTTTTTATAAACAGATTAATAAAGAAGATTTGCTAGAAAGTTCAATTCCTTCTAAACACAAAGTTTTGGTCGTAATGCATCACGCCATATCAGATTTTCAAGGTGTGAAATCTTTCTTTAATTTTCCCACGATCTTTATCTTGTATAACAATTAACTTTATTGGTGTAAAAAAAGTGAACGAAAAAGAAAACAGATTATCAAAGGAAATCTTGGATTCGATCGTAACAACTCGAACAGATCATTACGATGTCAATTCAGAATTGATACAGAAAAGAAAAGAAGCCTTGATTAATTTATTTGAATCGGTTAGTGATTTTTAAAAAATCTATGAATATTTTCATGCTTTTTTTGACTTTTTCTCTTTAATTTTCTAAAAAAAAATCATAGCAACGATTACAGATAACATACGATAAAGATGATCCAATAATTCATGTAATGAATAGAGCAAACGTTTTGCCACCATACGTAACATCGTCTATCGAATGTGATAATGAGATTATTCTAGAAAGGATAAAAATCATGATGAAAAATTTACCTTCAATAAATTTTTAAATTTTTTTTAAACAATGTATGTTGTGGCAATATGGAGACACAAAAGAAGGGAGTTTTTCTTTGTGTACTATGAATCCACATTCATTTTAATATATATCACAGATATTTTTTTTTTCTTCTTTCTTTTCAAGCAAAACGCTCAAAAGAAAGATTTGTTTTCATCCTTGATATGAATATCTAGAAAATTGCATGCTGTGATAATTTTTTTCAAAAAAAAAAAGTAAAAATGTTAATCATTTTATTATATATATACAAGATTTTTCTGGTGATCAGATTATCTGATTGATCATCAACTGAAAATGGAATCGAACAGTAATGATTTAAAATCAGCAGCAGCATCTTTAGAGACAAGATCAAAGATTTCAACGCCGTATCGTAAAAACAAAGTTTATGAGAATTGTAAAGTGTACTCGGAAACAGGAGAACTTATGTTTCGTTGTAATAGGTATTTAATATACTCTATAATTAGAATCGTTGTAATTATCGATTAAAAAAATTTTTAACGACTCTCTCTATTTGAAATATGGGTAAAGAAAAAAATGTTTATGGTATTTAACACGTAATTTAGCCAAACAATTATCTAATGATTCTATACAACTTACCTTTACACCTAAGGGATTAGGTTATGCTCAAAAAAAACAAAATGTAGTGGAAGGAAAAGAACAAGATGATAGTGACGGTGATGATGGTGATGACGGTGAAGGTGATGACGGTTTGAATGATTATTATCTTGAGGATAAATTAGATCGTTGTGTTTGTTGTGCTCAAACCGAAAAGTTAACTTTACACCATGTAGGTAGGCAGTAATAACATTCTTTATATTATTAATGATATTATAATTAATATTAATAACAGTTCCAGATATGTACCGTAAACGAATGCCTGAAGTAATCAAATCACATTCGGTAAATAATCATCAAAATATTATCATCGTAATATTATCATCGTGTCCCTTTCATTAATATTTAACTAATTTTGAGGGTGTGTTAATTTAAAGAGTCACGATGTTGTTTTATTGTGTTTTGGATGTCATTCTTCTTATGAAAAACATGTAACACGCTATAAAAAACAAATCGTCAAAGAATTTAATGCACCACCTTTAGAGGTTGATCCTAAAGATAGGATTAGACTTGAAGAAAATATCAAAGTTAAAAAAGCTGCAAATACATTATTAAAAAGATTAAAAGCAATTTCTTACCAAACTGAAATTTCAACAAATGCCAATTTTCTTACTAAAAGGTTTTCTTTTATACCAAAGGAACGAGTAGAGCAATTGGAACAAATCGTATTAGATTGGTATTATGATCAGAATCAAAACAATAATACTCCAGCTTTAATAAATCAAAAAAGTATGAACCAAAATTCACCAATATCAATATCAATTCTTGAAGAAGCAATTTCATTACCAATATATCATCATGATGACCAAAAAATGTTGGATCATGCGCAATTTGTGATAAATGAGTTGTTAAAAGAATATTATTATGTATCAATGAATGATGATGGTAAAGAGGAAGAAATAATTTTTGATGAAACAAAACATGACGATGATGATATTGAATCAAAAAAAAGGATTCGTTGGCCACGTATAGAAATTTTTATAAAAAATTGGCGCCAACATTTTTTGGATTATGCAAATCCAAAATATTTATCTAAAAATTGGAAAGTAAATAATAAAATTTACAATTTTTTATAAAGTTCCTTCCCCGTTAATAATTATTTGGTTAATATATATATATTTATATATATTTACCTAGTAATTAATTAATCAATTAATCAATTAATTTAATCATACAATAGTAATATTACATAAAAATACATATTAGTTTCCCAAACAAATTGAAAATAATGTAAAAAATCGTGTATATAAATATATAATAATTATTAATAATAAACAGTCCTTATCAACAACCTTTAAAAAATTTTTTCCCAAATTGTACATGTAAGTAATTATTTTTATGTCACTCCTAACCTAAATTCAGCATTTGTTTTTTGATGTGAAGCCATCTTTGCCTTTGATATATTATTGTTGTTGTTTAATGATTCTTTTGATGATGACCCTTCATTCCTTATTGATATGGAAACGATATTATTATTTGATGCAGGCAAAGAAGAATTAGAGTTGTTAATTTCAATGTTATTATTATTATTATTATTATTATTATTATTATTATTATTACTATTACTATTATCGTCATTATCACTATTGTTATTTTCGTTGTTATTTTTGCTATTACTTGAATTTATTTCATTGAAAGGATGATTAATGGTACATTTATGAGGTATTGTTTTACGTAGATGTGAAATCTGACTTGTAGATGTTGAACATAGACTTATTTTTAAGTAAGTTAAATTTGGAAGTGTATGCCTTAAATCCATTAGATAATATAATTCTTGTGAATACATCAACTACAACCCCCAAAAAATACAATAATACAAAATGTGATTAATTAATAAATTAAATTAATGATTTCATACATATATGCGTATGTCTATTAAACAAACATACTTACTTGTTCAATGTTTTTATTAAGTAAATAAACAGCATATTCAAATCCATTGCGGTCAACTCCTTTTGAATACAAAGGATATCTAATTAACAAAAAATGAATAAAATAATAGCAATAACAACAATAACAATCATAAATAAAAATTATCATATCAATAACACAGAAAAAAAAGATAAAACAAATTAATTGATTATCGATAATTACGGTGCTCCAAGTTGATTGCTAGAGAAACAACAAAATTCTTTCCAGTGGCAAAAGTTCGATATGAACCAATTGAAAAACCAAATCAATGGTATTATGGGAGTCTCATGTGATACATAATCCCTGAGAGAGTATATGATATGTGATATATATAGATATACACACAATATTTTTTTTTTAATTATGCTAAATACATTTTTCTTTTTTGTTTATAAAATACTTACATCTCTTTATTTGGAAAAATGTAAGAAATATTCAAACAATCAACTTGGAGCAATTTTACTTACTGTCTTGAAGTAATAAGAGAAACTGTTATTGGATCCAAAATTGTGGATCTTGATGACATAGGAGTTATTGGAAATCTTAATGGAGTATCTAGGTAATATGCTAACATTTGAACAAAATGTGCAGCAAATCCAAGTGCTGTAGCAATTTTTTCTTCATCACAACCTAATTCATTAGAATATTAATAATTATTAACATTAAATATATACTTATATATTTATACATCAATTTATATAACTAATTATTTAGTTACCATCAAATACAGAATTTGGAAGTAGTATACCAAATATTTTGTATGAAAATGGCGATATTTCTGGAGCCTAAAAAACCAAAACCAAAATCAATTGAAATCCATGTGTGTATATATATATGTATGTATGTATGTAAATATGTAATGATAAATGTTTATTACATGTTCCAAAGGATATATGTTAGACAAATCAGAAATCAATTCTCGTCGACGAGCAAATAATTGCGTAGAGGTTTCAAATAAAGCTTCGCTAATAAGATCAACCCGATTCAATACGACCTTCTATATAAAAAGCAAAAACATAATTTTCAAACACCAATCTCAAATAAAATTATAACAAAACCAACCGATCTCGTTCCAATATCTTGTAGCTTTCCTCCAAATATTCATTTTCATTCTGATATCGCTTCTTGGCATCCTCTAAAGCAACTCTACGTGAACGAATATTATCACGTAATGACGCTATACGTTTATAATCTTTTTACATTATGAATCAAATAAGCAAATAATAATGCATAAACGTAAATATTTTATATTTTATAGATAAGTAGTGTACCATTGTCTAATTCCTTTTTTTGATTTTCAATTTCTTTTTGATAACTACTAAGTCGTAAGGCACTTGAACCTTTCTCTCTTTGCTATACCAATATTAATAATCATTAGAATGTGAAATTTTCAATTTCTGTTACAATTATAATTAAAGACAAACTTATTATTACTAGGACAAATTTATTTTTTTCTTTTTCCAAAATATCTCCAATATTTGCCATTACTTCATCCCGTGATCTTTGCATATCAATTAAACAATTTTCTATATTGTTTAAGCTTTACTTTTAGAAAATTTTTAAAAAATGTTAATAGATGAAAATAAAAAATAAACTTTATATAAATTTTATAAACTAACCGCATTATGGAATTGTATGTGTAAGATCGTTTCGTCTAATAATTATATGTTACATCATTAATATCTTTTCCATGAAATAACAAAATTTGTATAACATTTATATTACCATTTGAGGTGATGACAAAGTATTACTTTGATTACTTTGACTTGAGTGTCGAACAATCTCCATTTGTCATGGCGTGATTGATTAAACAATTTTTTATTTTTTTATTTTTCGTTTTTTTTGTTATTTTTTAATTAAAAAAAAAAAAAAGAAAATATTTATTGTTGCTTATGTATAAAATAATAATTTGTAATAAACCAAAAAGATGTGTGTATCGTAGTACTAAAACGTCATAATATATATATACAAAAGTCACCACCACTACCACCGAAGAGACCACCTACCTCGGCTACACGAATCCCAACCCAGAACCCCCATGATTGGTTGAAAATAAGGAAATCTTATCTTAAAAAACCCTTTTAGTGTAACCAAAGAGTTTATCTCATTCTGGTAACACAAAATTAAACCCATGCAATTGTTGATTGGCCAATCAAAATCGTGAATTTGATAAACATAAAATAAATGTCATTTTGTCAACAATCATTTCACCAACAATTGTTTCATTAACGAATTTAAGAAATTGGAAGCAATCATGCAAAAACCTTTGAAATAGTCTAATAAATTAATAATTAATTGTATACTCGAAAATGTATTTAAAGGGTTGGTTTTCAACTGGTTGAAGAATAACTCTCTTCCTAACTCTTCTCTTTGACCATATCTCTCGATATAATCAAAATAACCTTAATATAATGAATGTCAACAAAATGGTTGTAAACACAATCAATTGAAGATAAATGATTAAGACAAAACATGAACGATGTATGAAAAAATCAAACAATAAAAACAAAATTTACAACCCAAAAAAATTTTTAATGATATTTTGTAGAAGGTGATAAGATATTACTTTATTGTATGTTTGAACTTTCTTTAATTCCTTATAATTAAAAGCTATTCAGTTGATAATTGAATCAAATACTTGATATGTAATTTCTTTATAAAAAGAGGTTGAATTATGTGCATTTTATTGTTGAATTAGAATTATCTTTAGCTAATAAAACATATATAGTAATAGAAAAGTATAATAAAATTGAAAAAAGTCAAAATCTTGTAAATAAATGGAAGGACACGTAGTTTTAGAGAGAGTTTGTCTTTTGAAGATAAAGGGCATCATCAACACCTTTTTTGTCATCACTATAAAAAATTAATTGGATGGACTTGTTCTTTTCAAAATTGTTGTGTTACAAGGAACATGATTTGAAATTTAAGAAATGTTGAGAAAAAACAAATTGATTTCATCAGCAGTATTATTTAAAAGAACATATGATCACTGTTATAAAAGATTTTTTCATCAGGTTTATTTTTTTATTTTTATTTTTTTGGAATTGATGTACAAATTACCATACACAATTTTCAAAATCTTTTAAAAAGAGCTTTTCTAACAAAATGAAAATAATCCCATTCCAGGTAAATATCAATAAAATTTTTTGATAAAAATCATTTTTACCATATATGTTTGATGGATATTAAATTATTTTTTAGTATTGGATGATAACTATTCTTATTTGGTTATTGATG
>CAUDNR010004102.1:17959-40305 GCA_958430865.1 Entrophospora sp. SA101
AGAGGAATGTGGAGAAGAGAATGCCAAAAAATCTGGCGGAATTGGTGCAGTTTATGGCTGAGGAGTGGGATGCAATTAATTACAAAGAAAATCTTGATGAGCTAATCAGAAGAGTTTATGGTAAAATAATTGGTTTTGGATCTAAGGTATGGTTTTTAAGTCTTATAATTTTAATAAATGTATAAATGGTGATGCATATGGTTTTAAAATAAATTGTCATTGCCTAAAAATAAGGCGTTAACATTCTTTACACTGGCTAGTGAATATTTCTTGAAAACATATGTACTGTATTTAAGTAGTTCATCATCTAAAAGTAGGGCACTAACACCCCCCTACATTGATTTTGGATTATTTAATTATACCTATACATAACAAAAATGAGATAGTAAATAGTTACTTGTTGATATATTATTTATTGATTGGTTCACTATTTATAATTTTTTTTTAGAAAGATAAAGAAGCAACATCAGATAATTTTATCAAGTTTGTTCAATATGCGCATGACTTATTTCAAACAAACATTTTTAAGTATTATATGCATATTGAAAAAATTGCCCTATCAGAAGGTATGGCAAACATTCTTTATAATGATATGTATGGAGATCTAGACAAGGTAGTCATGGGAAATGGATTAAAAAAGGTATTTTAGAAATTATATTATTCTTATCTATTTATTGCATATTAAAGAATTTATTTTTATTGGATTAAATAGTTGCAAGCTCAAAATGTATGTGAAACAGTAAAAATAATTAGCAAATATCTTGATACCAATAATTTTACTGGTTATGAATTGATATTATCTGGTGTCATAGAAAAAAATGAAATTGAAGAAAGTCAATGAATTGTAACAAAAAAATTAAAAGAGGCTCAACTCTGGAATAAACTTTTTCAATTAGAAACAATCTGTCAAATTCCACAATATTACAAACAATATCTGGTTAATTTTTTTGAGCATCGTGAAAAAAAAATACCAAAAGATGATACATATGATTCAAAACTATTATCAACAGTAAAAAAATATCTTTGTATTATGTAAATATTTAAAAATATAACATTTTTGTATCAATACTGTACTTTTGTGATTTTTAACAATTTTATCTAAAAACATTTTAGAGAAAATATTTGGGATTTGAAAAAAATACCAAAAAAGAAAAAATCAATCACAGAGCCAACATATTCACATGAATTTGTTACACATTTAGTGGATTTTTTAAAAGATGACTTGCCAAACATTGAAACATCCTGGTTAGTAAAATGTTTATTTGCATAAAATTTATGTTGATCCTGATTTAATGATCTTATTATAATGATAGGTTTAATGTTGAGAGTACAGCAACCAAAAATAGGAATAATTTAATTGGTCCAAGGAGATGTCCAGACGTTCTCTGGTCATTGGAAAGTGGCATTGAAGAATTAAATTTTGAAATACTTTATATCGAAATTTCCAATGGGCCTTTTAATATAACTGATAAACATATCAAAAAAGATAAAATACGATTAGGGAAATATTGCAAAGATTCACTTAATTACATTCATAATGAATCTTATTCTGTTTCACCTGATAAAAAAACTAAGATAATAAGTATCATTGATGGTGCAATTTTATTTTCTTTACATTTTCATGGTGAGTATTGGTTTAATTCATTCATTGATTTTATAATTCTATATATTGAATTATAAATCTTTTTTTAAAAATAGGCTTATTGTTAGATGTATATGCAGTAGAAAGGAGTTATCCTCCACTTTTTAGAATGAGAAAAATTATGGAAATTGGACTACCTTTAATAAAAGATGAAATTGATGTTGAAAAATTTGTTGATTTTTTTGAACAACTTGATTCATTAAAAGATTTGATTAAAAAAAATATAAAGAAATTTAGTATACTAGGAGATCTTATATCATTGGATCAAGCTAGTCGAGCAGTAGATAATAATGACAGTGATGTTAATAATGATAATAATGATAACATTTATAATGATGTTGATGAAAGAAGAATAACTTTTAATATGAAAACTTACAATACTCCTCAAAGATTGACTAAAAATAAGTTATCAAAATATTAAGAATTTATGTATGTAATTATATGCAATATGTTTTTTAAAAGATTTAATAATAATAATAAAAATAAAAACAGTGTAACTATTTGATTTTATTTATATTTAGTAATTTGTGGTTATTATGAAAGTATTGAATTGAATTTCATGATTCCTGGACATACTAAATTTAAATGTGATGGTAATTTTGGGATGATTAAAAAACTCTATAGAAGAACAAGAGTAGATTGTCTTGATCAACAGTAAAAGTTCAAGAAGTTGCTAATGGTTCTTTTGTTGAATTTGATTTATTAAAAATTAGGAGAACAGATATTTTTGAAGAAATTAGAGCTTTATCTATTTTAGTGTTAACACCACCTCCTTTGGATTACAAAAGGCAAGAATACCTTTATAATAATATTCGTCCATTTGTAAGGGATGAATTTAAAGATGTTACTTGTCCAAAACCAATTTATGCTGACAATGAATAGAAAATTTAAAAATAAACTAATAAAATAATTATATACTTAATAATGCTTTTATAAAAAGAAAGATATTAAGTACAGTCAACCCTCCATAAGTGCACACCCTCTCTAAACGCACGCTATGTCTTGGTCCCGACCTCGGGACTTAGAGATAAATGCACACTCTCTATGTTCTGCACTGCATGGTCTTTTCTTGGTCCCATTCATATAAAACTACCCTCTCTAAATGCACTCTCATGACTTTCACGTGACCATCCTACAATAAAATTTAGTAGTTACCATGTTACATCCAATAATTTAAATAAAGAATTCTTCTTTTATTACAATAACAGAATAACAGAATGCTAATAATAATATTGATTTTTACTTTTATTTTTTACTATTATGAAGTAAAATAACAATTTAAGTAATAAGGAAATAAAAAAATTCTTCTTTTATTACAACAAATGATTAATTCTTTAACTCTTTCTTTTTTAATAGATGTAAAGAATTGTTAGAATAACAGAATAAGAACACGGAATATGAGTGATGAAGCTCTTATATTTTTTTATTTATTTTATTTATATATAAAGGTAAAGGAAAAGACATAACAGATGAAATTAAGAATTAAAATCTAATTACATTTATTACCTTAAAAAAAGTACAAATTTTTGGTTATTAAATTATCACTTCTAATTCATAAAATATTATTAAAATTATCCTTATACCTAATCAATAAATTTGTTCACATAATTGTTCTTATATAACTAAATCATTAAGTTGCTCATACTCTTTTATAACTACTAAATAAAATGTCTTCAAGTAAAGTAACTTTATCTGATACCCAAAAATATGAATTTTGCTTATTTGCTGCAAATAATAAATTGACAAGAAAAGAATCTGTTAGATGGATTGAAGAAAAATGGGGAGTTACAGTTCATGAATCAACAATTACTAGAATTATGCAAAAAAGTAAAGAAATACTTAGCACTGAAATTACCAATCCAGAAGCAAAAAGGCATAAATCTGTGATTGTCCCTGAACTTGAACTAGCTCTTAAGGAATTTGTTTTAATTTATCAACACAAAGCAATCTTGAGTGATGCTATTTTAGTTGAAAAAGCTAAGAAAATAGCAACAGGGTTAGGAGTTCCTGAAGGAACATTGATGTTTTCTACTGGATGGCTTGGAAAATTTAAAAATTGTAATGGAATTCATCAAATAAAACTTCATGGAGAGGCATTGTCAGCTGATCTAGCTGCCATTAGTGATGCTTTACCATTATTGAAAAGTAAATGTGAACATTATCCTCCTGAAAGAATATATAATATGGACGAAACAGGACTTTTCTACAGGTAATTAATATTACAATACCAATCTTTGATTACATCTAAATTGTTAATATTTAATCTTATTTTTTTATAGATTGGAACCAGATAAAACATTAGCTACAAATAGACTTTCTGGTCCTAAAAAGAATAAAGAAAGGCTTTCAATTGCTTTGTGTACAAATGCTGATGGATCACATAAATTGAATCCATTAGTAATTGGAAAATTCGGAAAACCAAGATGTTTTAAAAACATTAACATAAACAACTTACTAATGACATATCGTTATAATTCTAAGGAATGGATGTTATCTACTGTTTTTTAAGACTGGCTTCAAGAGTTTAACAGAGAAGTTGCTCAAAAATATAATCAGCGGGTATTATTGCTTCTTGATAATTGTCCAAGCCATAAGATTGATGGTTTGGTTCTTTCCCATGTTGATATTCATTTTCTTCCTCCAAATACCACATCAAAAATCCAGCCCATGGATGCTGGAATTATTATGTCTTTTAAAAAACATTATCGCCATTTACATATTAAATGGATTCTAAACCTAGTTGAAAATGGAAAGGATATAAAAGATTTAAAAATGGATGTATTGCAGGCAATACAATACATTATTAAAAGTTGGGAAGAAATCACACCTGAAACCATTCGTAACTGCTGGCAACATACCAAAATCCTCCCAGCTGCCATTGATACTGCTAGCAATGTTGGAGAAACTAATATTCCTACATTAGAAGAACTTTCGGATTCAATTGGAGCACTTAACCTATCTAATGCTATGCAAATTGATGAATTTTTAAATAATCCAGAAGAAGGAATGGTTTATGAGGTTCCTGATAATGGTGATAAAATTATTGAGGGTCTTGTAGAAATATTTAAAAAACAGCTAGAAGTGCCTATTGAGGATATCGAAGATGATAAAGATGATAGTATTGAACCAGTGGTAATAAGTGCCAGCGAAGCTTCAAAAAGTTTAAAAACTGTTTATGCATTTCTACTACAAGAAGAAAATTCTAGTGAACAATTAAAAATGGCTAATGCTCTTGATAAATTTATTAATCTAAAAAAAATAAATAGAATGAAACAAACTACAATGTATGATTTTATCAATCAATAAATAATTTTATAAATAAAAAATTTTTTTAATTTTTCATTAGTGTCACGTGCAACCAATAAAATACTTTTGTTCTATAAGTGCACTTCTCCATAAGTGCACGGTCTTGCCTGGTCCCAAGGGGGGTGCACTTATGGAGGGTTGACTGTACTTCATTTAATAGGTCTACAAATAATAATTATATACATTATATTTATAGAATAGATTAATTACTGATTTAGAAAAATTGCAAATTCATTTGAGAAGAAGATTTGAAGAGGAACTTAACATGAATAATGATGGCACAACAATGCATGTAGACACAATTAATCATTGTTTGCTTTATGCATTTGGTGAGTGCAATGAGCAACACAATGAGCATTGCATTGCATGTGATCAGTTATTTGTTGTAATACAAAATCTTATCAACAAATTTGAAGAACAAAAATCAACAATTGAGGAATGTCGAGACAAATTATATTATTTTTTGGCTCATCAAGCAAGGAAAGTTTATTTAAATAGTCAATTTAAAGCTAGGTTGGCAAATTTAGATAATAATGGGGCTATTTTAATTTGTGACTATAAGATGCGTATTTTACCCAAAAGTGCAAGGGAAACAAAAGTGCAATTTTTTGGTAAAAGAGGATGGACATTGCATACAATCTTGGTTTTCACCAAATCTGATACTAACCAGTTCAATGTTCAAGCATTTGACCATTGGAGTACTGACACCAAGCAAGATGCTTGGTTTACAGTTTCTTCTTTTGATTCTGTTTTTGAAACTTTAGACCCACGACCACAATGGATTGAGGTATTTTCAGACAATGGTGCCCATTATCACAACTCAGAATTAATGACTATTGTTGCCAATTGGTACTTGTGGTATAATATTGAAGTTCGTGGTTGGTATTTTTTTGAACCTGGGGAGGCAAAATCAACTGTTGATTCTCATCATGCACAGGCAAGCTTTGTTATAATGCTATTATATTAAATTCTTACATCTTTATTAATTAGAAAAATTGTTTTATTAGATTTCACATGCCATCAAGAGATACATATGTATTGGGCACAATTTGGATGAGGGAAATAAAATAGAAAAAGCAATAGTTGGCTTAAAGGGAACTTCTGTTGCACATCTAGAGCCAACACACCAAAATCATAAGATTAAAACCATTGAAGGCATCACAAAATTGTTTTACTTTGAATGGCCAATCAAAGGTGATTATGCTGGGTTTATACAAGCTCAATGTCTACCACATATTGGAGAAACCTTACGATTTTCACCATCAGAGATAAACAAGCCAACACCCCTAGTTTCTTCTCATTCAATACCTGAAGAAAAATGGAATATTTCATTGTCTAATACTCAAGGTAAAAAATATGAGATGCATTTTATTATATTTTTATATTCATATTCATATGATCTTTTTTTAATTTTTATAGATACAAGTATACAAACCAGGGATATTGGAACAAAAAATAACACCAGGACATTAGGTATAATTTATTACTTCTTGTTTATTATATTGTTGATAATTTTGATTAATGATTGTTACATGGTATTTAATATAGATGCCAAATTTGAACTAGAAAAGGGATGGGCATTGAAAAGCAAACAAAAATATGGAATAAGAGGAGGAGGAAAGCGTATGACCAAGAAAATAAAATCTTATCTTGAGGGATATTTTTTAGCAGGCAATGTAAACAAAGTTGATCGAATGACAGCAAAAGAAATGGTAAGTCAACTTCATATTTTAGCTGATGAAGGTGAAATTCAAGTTGAGAATATTCCCGAAGTGACAACAGTTGCAAATTGGATTACACGATATGCAGCAAACATGAAAAAACTATTAGCACAAAAAGTAGAAGAATTCAATGCTAATATTATAGAAGGTGAAGAAGTAAGTAGTAATAATGAACAATGTGAGTATATTGATGAGTCTAGAAAAGGTAAAAAATCTATCTTTGATAATTCTAATAATAATAATAATAATACTGGACATTTGACAAAACGTCAAAAAAAATAAGTTACCAAATTTTTTTTTATTATTCATTATATATAATATTTATTATTGTTATAAATAAAATTTACTTCTCTTTATACACCTGCTTTTGTTTTATTGAACATATTTCCAAAACTTTACAATGCGTCTAATTATTGTATATAATAATAAGAACAAAACGGCATACAATATTAGCCAATAATAGTGTTGACTGAAATTTAATTATTATTCATTATATATAATATTTATTATTGTTATAAATAAAATTTACTTCTCTTTATACATCTGCTTTGGTTTTATTGAACATATTTCCAAAACTTTACAATGTGTCTAATTATTGTATATAAGAACAAAACGGCATACAATATCAGCCAATAGCGTTGGCTGAAATTTAAAAATTATAGAATTTTTTTTTATCTTTTACTACTCGAATCTCTATGTCCAACATATAAAAGTTTTCAAGGAATATTCAAATCCTTTTGTTTTTTTAATATAATATTCTATGAGATCTGCTTTATACATACACAAAAACAATAAGGTTTGTATGACAAAAATATTGTACTTTATTATTTGTTAAACATTATCAATTGGCGATTTTTTTACATTTTTGCCCCACCGATCCTACTTAAATTTCTCTGGTTCATTCACGAATCGTCAATTAAATAATTTTTTCAATTTTTCTAGTGAAATTTCAAATATTCCAATGGAAGTTGAAATAATTGATTTGTCTGATGATCAAGATATAGAAAAACTTAAAATACAACATATTAGAAAAACTGTTGATCCCAAGTCTTATACCTCTTTCCAATGCTCATGTGGAAAGAATATTTTCCCAAATGAAATTAATTAAAAACAATTTGAGAAATAAAATGCATTTAAATACATTAGATGACCACTTAATGATTTTATTAAATGGTCCAAAAATTGAAGATTTTGATTTCTTAAAAGCATATTGGAACTGGGAAAGTAAAAAACCAAGGAGAAATAATTAATTTAGTATATATATTTTTTTAAAAAAAATAAATGTGCACACAGTCCGTGTAACGTAATACGCCCTGATTGAAATTTAATATTAAACACTGGTGTGAAGACATTCGATTATATATAAAATTTTAACTATATATGATGCAGGTTATCCAAATTTTACTATGTTTTACAACCTCCTATAGATCGGCGGGAAATGTCCTGTGATTGCTTGACTAATAGTAAAAAAAATCGGATCCAATTCTCGGTTCGTTATAGAGGTGAAAATTTTCAACACCCGATTAACCGAGATAATCGGCGAATAATCGGTAAATATACCCTTTTGTTTTAACTTCCAAAGATCGTCAATTTTATGTCGTTTATAGAAATAAATTTTTTTTTAAAATAAAAAGATCAGACAGACTAAAGCAGTTTAGTTGTAATTGTAGCAATATTTTTATCGCGTATTTGGATAAATCTAAAATTGGAAAATATCTTTTGCATTTGGAGGAAAAAAATATACAAAATATGACTGAGGGGAACAACGATGACGACGACAACAACAACAACAACGATAATAAATTAAATAAACAGTCTTTAGAGACAACAGTTGATACTACTATAGTTAAGGAGCCAGCTGAAGCAACGACATGTACAACTGGCACAACTACTACTGAAACAACAACAACAACAACAACAACAACAACTGAAGAAGTAGTAGGAATAGAAAATGGAAAAGCACCTGAGCTAACAACATGCAATAATTGTGGGAAACCGGCTCAATATTTATGTATGGCTTGTGGTCAAATTGGACCTCGTTACTGCTCAGAAAATTGTCAAACTGAAGATTGGACCAAAGGTCATTCTAATGTTTGTAAAAAGACAATAGAGTCGTCATCGTCGCCAGTAGTTACTGAACATGAGGGAAACAACATTGTTGTAAAAAGAAGTAATAGTCTTAATAGGACTTTTACAAGAGGAAATGCTGCACAGATCATTAATGCTAAAAGTATATTTTCTTATATATATATATATGTGTGTTTTATTTTCAATCAAAATTAAAACTTAAATTTATTAAATGCACAAATATATATACGCACACACATAGAAAGAAAAGGAAGTCGGCAAAATAATGTAATTGATGTCTTCAATGAATAGAATAAACTTTATGATTTTAAAAGTAGCTTTACTAATCATTAAAACAAATTAAAAAATTATGCTTAGTCTTTGGCCGTCGCTACTTCTGATATTGCTGGTGTTACTACTGCTGATGACCAATCTATCACAGGATCTCTACCTTTTGATGAAGATCAGATAGAAGAAATTAAATATTATATTGAACAAGTATATAGAATTATTAAGCCTGTGGTATGTTGTATTGTTTTATCAGTACTTTGGGTTAAGATATCATTGGAAACACCTGAATTTCGGTGAGGTGTTGCAACAAATTTTTTTTTCAATTTTTCCAATTCTAGTAAGAAAATTATTTAATATTGTGTTGAAAAAATTTTTTTGTAGTGTTCAACATGGAGCAGAAAAGGTTTTTAATACACCATCAGATGCTTCAGAAACTACACTAATATTTAGTGGGTTTGTGACTGCAGCGATTATTATAGCACAGATTATTGTATTCACTATTATTATTGTGTGCCTGTTTAAGCATGGACATGTAAAGGTTTGTTTGATTTGGAGGATTCTAGGTTCTTTACCATTTAAAAAGTTTCTTTTGAATGACCAATAATAATAATAATAATTATTATTATTATTATTATAAAATAGATTCTAATAGGATTTTTTATGGTGGTGGTTCTATTTCTTCTTGCTTTTATGGGTTATATTTTAATATCGTAAGTTTTAATATTATAAATTTTTAAAAGATATTAAATCATGACTTGAATTTTAATTGCAAATTTTTTATTTTATTTATAAAATAAAAACAGGAGTATAATTACAGTTTTTTTCATACCATTAGATTATATTACATTGTCATTTTTATTATGGAATTTTGCAGTAGTGGGTTTAATATCTGTTTTTTGGAAAGGTCCTTTGTTACTTCAACAAATTTATTTGACCATCATGTCAAGTTTAATGGTAATGTATATTATTATTTTGGTATTATTTTTATTTTTATTGTTAATAATATTACAATAATAATTGATTTTATTGTTATATCAAAAAACAATTTTAATTTTAGGCATTTTCATTGACAAGTTTATCAGAATGGGCAACATGGATTTTATTAGGATTACTTGCAATTTGGGGTAAATCAATCACTTTTGTGATGATATTCTTTATTCCTTGCATATTATTTATTAATTATAGTTGTTATTGATTAGATTTAATTGCTGTGCTGTGTCCATTTGGTCCTTTGCGTATGTTGATTGAAAGTTCAAAAAATGATGAACGAGAAATCCCTGCACTATTATATTCTGGTATCAATCATCATTATCAACTATATTGCTATTATTTTACCATAATAACTACTAATACATCTTATACCTATATGAATGTTAATAATTACAGTTAATGCTGTTTGGTTTATGGCATCTCCAGGACTTTCTAACCAGATTAACTTGACTTCGTCACCCTCAAGAACATCATTATCAACACCAAAAATAAAAATGAAGAGTTCAATAGCGTCATTAAGAGATTCATTAGCATCAACATCATCATCATTTCAAACAAGAAATGCACCTAGTTCAGTTGGTGGTGAAGAAATTCCATTATCTGAAAATATAAGGTATAATAATAATGAAAACCCTCATTTAAATTCAAATGATGATGGCAACAATTCACAACCATCATCAATATCACCACCACAACCGCCTCCAGGGCAACAAATAAATCAGGTGGTAGTAAGTGATAATGAAGGTACTGATGACAAAGACGATGAAGGTAATAAAAGGTTAAATTATCCTTGGATCTAAATAAATTAATTAATTAAAAATGAATTTTTAGATCAAAAAAGCGGACTTAAATTAGGTTTAGGTGATTTCGTATTTTATAGCGTTTTAGTTGCAAGAGCTGGTAAATTTTTATATTTATGATTGGACTATATTATTGATTAATTGAAACAAATGATATGAATGAATTTTATTTATATATACACACACACACACACACACACATATATACTGTATAATAATGAATTTTAGCAATGAGTGATTGGATCACCACAATAACTTGTTCAGTTGCTGTGCTTACCGTAATTATCTAATTATCCAAATTAATATTTTTATATTCAATAATGATCTTAATAAAATTTTATATATATTTATTTTAGGGACTTAATACAACAATATTTTTGTTATCGATTTATAAAAAAGCACTTCCAGCATTACCAATATCGATTACATTTGGAATGATCTTTTTTTTTGTTGGAAAATTTGTTCTAGTTCCGTATTTACAAAATCTTGGAATTCAATTGATTGCAGTCTAAAAGAATTAGATTATTATTTGTTTAATTAATTGGTTTTGTTTTATATAGAAAAAATTAATGTAATTATTTATAAAATAGAAATCAAATTCAAGATATTTAAATCATAAATCACGTAAACTTTTGACTTAAATACAAAAAAATTTTTCTTGCCAATAATTTCAACTTTGAGGAGCTATTAAGATACTAGTTATGCCACACCATTTGGTGTCCAATCCCTAGTATCAATGATAACATCGTTTTTACACACATGCATCATTTTCAATGAATGATGGTAGAGTCCGCCAATGCATCTTTGAACATTTTTATAGCGAGGATTATTGACACACCCGCTCTAGAAATGACATAAGTGACTAATCTTGTGTCAATTTATTTAAGACCTTGTCTGCAGGCTTAAAGAACAAGGCTATCCTGCCTTTTATCAAGAACTATTGTCAGAGTGTGACTAATATGTGTAGTTGAAGTCACTGCAAAAACAGTTTGCTGATAAATATGTAGGTTGTTACCTGTACTCAGATAAACTCCTTACTCTTCTTTGAACGTAAAAGCAGCTCTGTGCGATCCTTAAGGGTGTCTCTAGGTGTAGAACAGATATAATTTTTTATTTGCACGTGATCACATAAAACATGTTGCTTGTCTTTTGATTTTACACTCCCATTTTCTCCCACTTGCCTCACATGCTTTACACATAGCATATACAAGGTGCACTATATTTTCTGGTTTCTCTGCTAAATCATTCTCTTCACAAAAATACAAATATCTTTATTTTTGAAGTATTTGAGATCCACATGTCAAATTTACTTTAACAAGTACAATATCATAATTTCCAAATCTTGTTGCTCTTTTTCAGTCAATGCATTTTTGCTAAAAACACAACATGACTTTTTGCATGATTTACACCAGATAAAAATCACAAATTTGGTCAGAAACAAACATCCCTTGAGGTGCATATTCTTTTTTATCTTTTCTAGATTGCTTGCTTGGATGATCTTTTTCAATAGTATTGTGCTCTTAAAGTCCCGAAAATGGTCAGAATCTATAAATTTATTTATTAATGTTAATAGATTATTTAATCCATGGTTGTGCAATTTTGCTTTGCGAGAAGAATCTTCGTATAATTGAGTTTGTTGTGGCATACACCTGTACGAGAAATTTTAGCAGTGTATGTACGTATATGTATAATTTTCCGCGGTGATTTTGTAAAATCCTATAATAATAACAATAATATTAGGCCAATGATCATATTACTTGTTACTATTACTATAATTAAACGGATTACCAGGTTGAATGGTATTTAAATGTGATTTCTAAATTTTTTTTTCTATTATTAATAATGAAATAAAAAAATTACTTCTACATTCTTTTTTAATTATATTATCAATTCAAATTAATTAATAGTATGGTGCGGGTCACTCTAACACATCAAATAACTTTAAAGTTAAATGAGGAAATATTGAATGCTTGTCTGAAAAAAAAATAGACGATATTTGATAGCTATTGACTATTCTACAATCCATTCAGATAAACTTTAAATGTCAAATTTGGAAATTTTTACATGTAACATAAAACCACACGGTTTTTTAAAAGCACATAACTCTGAAACCAGTATTTTTTTTTAATTATCTCTACGATGGATGTAGAACTAGTCAATAACTATCAAATATTGTCTATTTTTTTCAGATAAGCATTCAATATTTCCCTATCTAGCTTTAAAGTTGATCAATTTTTATTTGGATGTGTTGGTGTGACACTATAGTAATCATATCTTCAAACATATACAGTAGTTAATTCCACAATACAGTCAAACATTTCACGGCGGACCTCACCACAACTTCAGGTGAGCACAATGATCAGTGCCTATGGATTACCCCAAATCTTTTACACTTTGACTATGACTGAAGGCAAATGGCCTCACTTGCATCATATCTTGAGCTGTACTGACAATGGAGACGCTTTACCAAGTAATCATCCGTTGCACACATACCTGCACTATCGAAATAGGTTAACAAACATCAGAAATAAATTATGGAAGAATCCTGAATTAGTAAAATGGGGAAAATGGGAACATTACTTTGAAAGGGATGAGTCCCAAAATTGTGGGACAATTCACACACATGGCTTTGCTTACACAGAAAGAAAGACAAGTGAATTGATCTCTTTGAATACAATCCATGCTAATATCCCTGACCCTGTTACAGAAAAAGGAATTACATGAATTGATCACTAAATTTCAAATACACCATTGTAATCAAATGTGTGGAGGTCAAGGGCCAAATGGAGAGCCATGCTACAAAGGATCTTTTATTAATAAGCAGAAGGCCTTTGATATTCTGTGCAAGAGAATAACAAATATTAATGGTGACAGTACAGTTGTTGCATTTGGTGATGGTAAATTCTCATCAATATCACGTGGGCATGCTCCAGGCCCTGTAAAAGAATTTCGCCGAGAGCTTTCTAGACACTGCAAGGTGGTGAACATTGATGAGTTCTGTACTTCCTCAGTCTGTTCTTTGTGTGACGGGTGGTTTTATAAGCATCAAAAATTCTGGTCTGTCAGAGTCTGCAAATCAGTCTGTCTGACACATTGGAATCAAGATGTTAATGCTGCCGAACATAAGAAACATTTTTTTGCACACAAACACTTATGGAGAGAGACCTGATCTATTTATAAGGGGAGCTTACTGACCTCTCTGCTGCCATTTTAACTGTGGCAGGATATGTCTAACTGGTGGCAGTAGCAGCAATGATGACTTTCTATGAAGCCACAATTAGCTATAGGGAGGATTTGGATCTTCCTGATTTTGGTGTAATAAGGTTTACCTGTTAATAAGAAAAAAAATTAGGGATAAGATTTTGTTCGTTATAACAAAAATTCGTTATAACGAGGTTTGACGTACATTAAATAAAAAATCTATGCATATATGTATGACAAGAGTAAAATTATGTGATACGGAGAACTTTCAAAAAAAAAACTTGATTAAAAAAATGTTTGGAGCTTTTAAAACGACCATGGTCACCCTTGGTGGTTTATTATGGTGAAGATAGTTGGTTTTTTTTAATATAATTAATATGCACACTCTTTTTGCTCTTTAATTTTTAAATATTTTTTCAATCAAGGAAAAATCCATCAAAGATGAGTAGAACTCGTAAAGCAAATGTACGTAAAAGATTAAAAGCTGTTGATAGAGTAATAAGCGTGTTAGTTAAATCAGGTGTAGAATGTAAAGCATTGGTATGTTCTAAAAAAATAAAACTGTCGCTGTTACTACTATTATTATTATAACTATAATATGCTATGTTATGTGTTATTAAATAGGAAGAACTTAAGAAATTACCAAAAGAATCAAAAATGAAACCAAGAGATAAGTATACAGTTTTTAGCAGAACTTCGAAACATTATAGAAAATCATTTCATAAAGTACCAAAGTTCACAAAGGTTACAATGAGAACATCTCCGCCTGGATTCTAAAAAGTGCTTTTATTTTAATAAAAATAATTTTTAATTCTTGATAAAAAATGGGGTTTGATTTCTTGATAGAGATTGTTTTTTTGACTTCTTAATTAGAAATGTTTTTTTAATAAAAAATGATTTTTTATTTTATAATTATAACATTTAAATAATAGTATGATTGATCTTATTTTTTAAAAACATTCATCAAAACAACAACAAAGGAATGTTCCTATTGCACTAGAAAACAAGAAATAAGAAAATAAAAAGTTAAAATTTAAATAAAAAGAATCAATTAAAACGATCAATTGGTTATTTACCATCCTAAACAAAGTGAACTAGTATTACTCTGTTTTGGGGGTTGTTGCTGAATGATAATTGGTTGTGGTTGTGGTGTTGGTTGATAGTACCCTAGTAATTAACAAAAAAAAATAATAGTCGCAAATTTTAAATATTTGCAAGATTTGACATATATTTAATATCGTAATAACTTACCTTGTTGTGCTGGAGGTGGTTGAGCATTATAATAACTAGTATTTTGAGGTTGATAATTTGGTGGTGGTGGTGGCGGAGGATAATAATAACCCTGTTGGGGTTGTTGCGAAGGGTATTCTTGATTACTCGTAAATCCTTTATCACTCATTTTTTAATAAATGCAATATTATTTTTTTAAAGAAATATGGAATTTTTTTTTTAATAAATTATTTAAATTATTTAAGAGGATGATGCAAATCCTTTTTTTTTTTTGATTTATATATGAAATGACTTATCTTGGCAAATTCTTTTTAGAATATAATTGTCGTTGTTATTTTTTATAAATATTATTTTGTTTATGAACGTGATTTTAAAAAAGGATAGCCAAGAAAAAAATTTATTTTTAAATTTGGGGAAGTTTACCCAAATTAATCCAATATATTAAGCTTGCCTGGAAGGTGTATTTTTACGGCTAGATCACTGGTGATCAATTAAAATAATTTTCCCGAAATAAAAAAAATTTAGTATTGTTTATAATCAAACAAAATGTCAAAATTCACCACATTCAATTTTCCAGTTTCACCATATGGAAATCTTGATTTCTTTCAAATCGAAGAGTCTTTGGGTAAGTTTGTAACTGTGAAATTAGAAAACGATGAAGTCTTCGAAGGATATTTGTATAATATTGATCCAGTAACTTTTAGTGTATTTTTATTAAAGGTAAAGAAAGGAAAAATAAAAAATTTCACCTTTTTTTTTAGATAATATAAATCTTTTGTTTTTATAAACAGATTAATAAAGAAGATTTGCTAGAAAGTTCAATTCCTTCTAAACACAAAGTTTTGGTCGTAATGCATCACGCCATATCAGATTTTCAAGGTGTGAAATCTTTCTTTAATTTTCCCACGATCTTTATCTTGTATAACAATTAACTTTATTGGTGTAAAAAAAGTGAACGAAAAAGAAAACAGATTATCAAAGGAAATCTTGGATTCGATCGTAACAACTCGAACAGATCATTACGATGTCAATTCAGAATTGATACAGAAAAGAAAAGAAGCCTTGATTAATTTATTTGAATCGGTTAGTGATTTTTAAAAAATCTATGAATATTTTCATGCTTTTTTTGACTTTTTCTCTTTAATTTTCTAAAAAAAAATCATAGCAACGATTACAGATAACATACGATAAAGATGATCCAATAATTCATGTAATGAATAGAGCAAACGTTTTGCCACCATACGTAACATCGTCTATCGAATGTGATAATGAGATTATTCTAGAAAGGATAAAAATCATGATGAAAAATTTACCTTCAATAAATTTTTAAATTTTTTTTAAACAATGTATGTTGTGGCAATATGGAGACACAAAAGAAGGGAGTTTTTCTTTGTGTACTATGAATCCACATTCATTTTAATATATATCACAGATATTTTTTTTTTCTTCTTTCTTTTCAAGCAAAACGCTCAAAAGAAAGATTTGTTTTCATCCTTGATATGAATATCTAGAAAATTGCATGCTGTGATAATTTTTTTCAAAAAAAAAAAGTAAAAATGTTAATCATTTTATTATATATATACAAGATTTTTCTGGTGATCAGATTATCTGATTGATCATCAACTGAAAATGGAATCGAACAGTAATGATTTAAAATCAGCAGCAGCATCTTTAGAGACAAGATCAAAGATTTCAACGCCGTATCGTAAAAACAAAGTTTATGAGAATTGTAAAGTGTACTCGGAAACAGGAGAACTTATGTTTCGTTGTAATAGGTATTTAATATACTCTATAATTAGAATCGTTGTAATTATCGATTAAAAAAATTTTTAACGACTCTCTCTATTTGAAATATGGGTAAAGAAAAAAATGTTTATGGTATTTAACACGTAATTTAGCCAAACAATTATCTAATGATTCTATACAACTTACCTTTACACCTAAGGGATTAGGTTATGCTCAAAAAAAACAAAATGTAGTGGAAGGAAAAGAACAAGATGATAGTGACGGTGATGATGGTGATGACGGTGAAGGTGATGACGGTTTGAATGATTATTATCTTGAGGATAAATTAGATCGTTGTGTTTGTTGTGCTCAAACCGAAAAGTTAACTTTACACCATGTAGGTAGGCAGTAATAACATTCTTTATATTATTAATGATATTATAATTAATATTAATAACAGTTCCAGATATGTACCGTAAACGAATGCCTGAAGTAATCAAATCACATTCGGTAAATAATCATCAAAATATTATCATCGTAATATTATCATCGTGTCCCTTTCATTAATATTTAACTAATTTTGAGGGTGTGTTAATTTAAAGAGTCACGATGTTGTTTTATTGTGTTTTGGATGTCATTCTTCTTATGAAAAACATGTAACACGCTATAAAAAACAAATCGTCAAAGAATTTAATGCACCACCTTTAGAGGTTGATCCTAAAGATAGGATTAGACTTGAAGAAAATATCAAAGTTAAAAAAGCTGCAAATACATTATTAAAAAGATTAAAAGCAATTTCTTACCAAACTGAAATTTCAACAAATGCCAATTTTCTTACTAAAAGGTTTTCTTTTATACCAAAGGAACGAGTAGAGCAATTGGAACAAATCGTATTAGATTGGTATTATGATCAGAATCAAAACAATAATACTCCAGCTTTAATAAATCAAAAAAGTATGAACCAAAATTCACCAATATCAATATCAATTCTTGAAGAAGCAATTTCATTACCAATATATCATCATGATGACCAAAAAATGTTGGATCATGCGCAATTTGTGATAAATGAGTTGTTAAAAGAATATTATTATGTATCAATGAATGATGATGGTAAAGAGGAAGAAATAATTTTTGATGAAACAAAACATGACGATGATGATATTGAATCAAAAAAAAGGATTCGTTGGCCACGTATAGAAATTTTTATAAAAAATTGGCGCCAACATTTTTTGGATTATGCAAATCCAAAATATTTATCTAAAAATTGGAAAGTAAATAATAAAATTTACAATTTTTTATAAAGTTCCTTCCCCGTTAATAATTATTTGGTTAATATATATATATTTATATATATTTACCTAGTAATTAATTAATCAATTAATCAATTAATTTAATCATACAATAGTAATATTACATAAAAATACATATTAGTTTCCCAAACAAATTGAAAATAATGTAAAAAATCGTGTATATAAATATATAATAATTATTAATAATAAACAGTCCTTATCAACAACCTTTAAAAAATTTTTTCCCAAATTGTACATGTAAGTAATTATTTTTATGTCACTCCTAACCTAAATTCAGCATTTGTTTTTTGATGTGAAGCCATCTTTGCCTTTGATATATTATTGTTGTTGTTTAATGATTCTTTTGATGATGACCCTTCATTCCTTATTGATATGGAAACGATATTATTATTTGATGCAGGCAAAGAAGAATTAGAGTTGTTAATTTCAATGTTATTATTATTATTATTATTATTATTATTATTATTATTATTACTATTACTATTATCGTCATTATCACTATTGTTATTTTCGTTGTTATTTTTGCTATTACTTGAATTTATTTCATTGAAAGGATGATTAATGGTACATTTATGAGGTATTGTTTTACGTAGATGTGAAATCTGACTTGTAGATGTTGAACATAGACTTAATTTTAAGTAAGTTAAATTTGGAAGTGTATGCCTTAAATCCATTAGATAATATAATTCTTGTGAATACATCAACTACAACCCCCAAAAAATACAATAATACAAAATGTGATTAATTAATAAATTAAATTAATGATTTCATACATATATGCGTATGTCTATTAAACAAACATACTTACTTGTTCAATGTTTTTATTAAGTAAATAAACAGCATATTCAAATCCATTGCGGTCAACTCCTTTTGAATACAAAGGATATCTAATTAACAAAAAATGAATAAAATAATAGCAATAACAACAATAACAATCATAAATAAAAATTATCATATCAATAACACAGAAAAAAAAGATAAAACAAATTAATTGATTATCGATAATTACGGTGCTCCAAGTTGATTGCTAGAGAAACAACAAAATTCTTTCCAGTGGCAAAAGTTCGATATGAACCAATTGAAAAACCAAATCAATGGTATTATGGGAGTCTCATGTGATACATAATCCCTGAGAGAGTATATGATATGTGATATATATAGATATACACACAATATTTTTTTTTTAATTATGCTAAATACATTTTTCTTTTTTGTTTATAAAATACTTACATCTCTTTATTTGGAAAAATGTAAGAAATATTCAAACAATCAACTTGGAGCAATTTTACTTACTGTCTTGAAGTAATAAGAGAAACTGTTATTGGATCCAAAATTGTGGATCTTGATGACATAGGAGTTATTGGAAATCTTAATGGAGTATCTAGGTAATATGCTAACATTTGAACAAAATGTGCAGCAAATCCAAGTGCTGTAGCAATTTTTTCTTCATCACAACCTAATTCATTAGAATATTAATAATTATTAACATTAAATATATACTTATATATTTATACATCAATTTATATAACTAATTATTTAGTTACCATCAAATACAGAATTTGGAAGTAGTATACCAAATATTTTGTATGAAAATGGCGATATTTCTGGAGCCTAAAAAACCAAAACCAAAATCAATTGAAATCCATGTGTGTATATATATATGTATGTATGTATGTAAATATGTAATGATAAATGTTTATTACATGTTCCAAAGGATATATGTTAGACAAATCAGAAATCAATTCTCGTCGACGAGCAAATAATTGCGTAGAGGTTTCAAATAAAGCTTCGCTAATAAGATCAACCCGATTCAATACGACCTTCTATATAAAAAGCAAAAACATAATTTTCAAACACCAATCTCAAATAAAATTATAACAAAACCAACCGATCTCGTTCCAATATCTTGTAGCTTTCCTCCAAATATTCATTTTCATTCTGATATCGCTTCTTGGCATCCTCTAAAGCAACTCTACGTGAACGAATATTATCACGTAATGACGCTATACGTTTATAATCTTTTTACATTATGAATCAAATAAGCAAATAATAATGCATAAACGTAAATATTTTATATTTTATAGATAAGTAGTGTACCATTGTCTAATTCCTTTTTTTGATTTTCAATTTCTTTTTGATAACTACTAAGTCGTAAGGCACTTGAACCTTTCTCTCTTTGCTATACCAATATTAATAATCATTAGAATGTGAAATTTTCAATTTCTGTTACAATTATAATTAAAGACAAACTTATTATTACTAGGACAAATTTATTTTTTTCTTTTTCCAAAATATCTCCAATATTTGCCATTACTTCATCCCGTGATCTTTGCATATCAATTAAACAATTTTCTATATTGTTTAAGCTTTACTTTTAGAAAATTTTTAAAAAATGTTAATAGATGAAAATAAAAAATAAACTTTATATAAATTTTATAAACTAACCGCATTATGGAATTGTATGTGTAAGATCGTTTCGTCTAATAATTATATGTTACATCATTAATATCTTTTCCATGAAATAACAAAATTTGTATAACATTTATATTACCATTTGAGGTGATGACAAAGTATTACTTTGATTACTTTGACTTGAGTGTCGAACAATCTCCATTTGTCATGGCGTGATTGATTAAACAATTTTTTATTTTTTTATTTTTCGTTTTTTTTGTTATTTTTTAATTAAAAAAAAAAAAAAGAAAATATTTATTGTTGCTTATGTATAAAATAATAATTTGTAATAAACCAAAAAGATGTGTGTATCGTAGTACTAAAACGTCATAATATATATATACAAAAGTCACCACCACTACCACCGAAGAGACCACCTACCTCGGCTACACGAATCCCAACCCAGAACCCCCATGATTGGTTGAAAATAAGGAAATCTTATCTTAAAAAACCCTTTTAGTGTAACCAAAGAGTTTATCTCATTCTGGTAACACAAAATTAAACCCATGCAATTGTTGATTGGCCAATCAAAATCGTGAATTTGATAAACATAAAATAAATGTCATTTTGTCAACAATCATTTCACCAACAATTGTTTCATTAACGAATTTAAGAAATTGGAAGCAATCATGCAAAAACCTTTGAAATAGTCTAATAAATTAATAATTAATTGTATACTCGAAAATGTATTTAAAGGGTTGGTTTTCAACTGGTTGAAGAATAACTCTCTTCCTAACTCTTCTCTTTGACCATATCTCTCGATATAATCAAAATAACCTTAATATAATGAATGTCAACAAAATGGTTGTAAACACAATCAATTGAAGATAAATGATTAAGACAAAACATGAACGATGTATGAAAAAATCAAACAATAAAAACAAAATTTACAACCCAAAAAAATTTTTAATGATATTTTGTAGAAGGTGATAAGATATTACTTTATTGTATGTTTGAACTTTCTTTAATTCCTTATAATTAAAAGCTATTCAGTTGATAATTGAATCAAATACTTGATATGTAATTTCTTTATAAAAAGAGGTTGAATTATGTGCATTTTATTGTTGAATTAGAATTATCTTTAGCTAATAAAACATATATAGTAATAGAAAAGTATAATAAAATTGAAAAAAGTCAAAATCTTGTAAATAAATGGAAGGACACGTAGTTTTAGAGAGAGTTTGTCTTTTGAAGATAAAGGGCATCATCAACACCTTTTTTGTCATCACTATAAAAAATTAATTGGATGGACTTGTTCTTTTCAAAATTGTTGTGTTACAAGGAACATGATTTGAAATTTAAGAAATGTTGAGAAAAAACAAATTGATTTCATCAGCAGTATTATTTAAAAGAACATATGATCACTGTTATAAAAGATTTTTTCATCAGGTTTATTTTTTTATTTTTATTTTTTTGGAATTGATGTACAAATTACCATACACAATTTTCAAAATCTTTTAAAAAGAGCTTTTCTAACAAAATGAAAATAATCCCATTCCAGGTAAATATCAATAAAATTTTTTGATAAAAATCATTTTTACCATATATGTTTGATGGATATTAAATTATTTTTTAGTATTGGATGATAACTATTCTTATTTGGTTATTGATG